>VFFE01007624.1:1304183-1341945 GCA_008921705.1 Burhinus oedicnemus | reverse complement strand
GTGCCCCCCCCGCCTCACCCGCAGCCCCGTTGCCCTGGCGACAGGCCCCGCCCCGCCGCCGGAAAGGCGCGGCCCCTCGCGGCAGCCGTAGCGCGACGTCATCAGGAAGCGCCGCGTCATCAGGAGGCGCCGCGGCGGGGTGAGGCGATGGCGGATCCCGGTGAAGCGGGCCGGGAGGAGCTCGGGGCCACGGACGACGACGACCAGAACCCACCGCCCGCGGCCTCGTCCCCTTCGGGGGACGGGGTGGCGGCGGAAGAGGAGCCGGCGGCCGCGGAGGTGGCAGGCGAGGGCGAGGCGGGAGAGGCTGGCGGGGACGGGGAGCCCAAGGCGGAGGCGCCGGACGGGGAGGTGAGGCCTCACCGGTGAGGCTGGGCCGGGCCGGGCCCGCCGTGAGGGGTGGGGGGGAGCGGGGCCCGGCCGGGTTGCGGGGCCCTCGGGCCGAACGCTGCGCTCTCGCCCAGGTGAGGAGCGCGGAGGGGGAGGCGGTGGACGGGGAGGACCCCAGCCTGCAGCCGTCCGCGGCCAAGAAGGTGAAGCTGGAGCTGAAGGAGAGGAAGGAGAAGAAGCAAAAAGTGGATGAGGATGAGATCCAGAAGATGCAGTGAGTACAAGGGCGGCTGGTGCTCGGGAAGGCACCGCACACTGTTGGGGTTTGCTGCTGGAAATAATAATTGTTCAAGCAGTTAATGAGCCCGTGGTTAAGGCTGTCTGTAGCTCTGTCGCAGATTCCTCCCCTCCCACGGGCCCAGCCATTTTGCGTTACAAACCTTTACTGCCTTTCCCTTCCCAGCTCTGTTCTGTACTGCAGGAGGCTTGGGGTGGTAGAAGGGCTTTGCAGGGCTGTTGCAGCGGCCTCAAGAGCTTCAGACTTCTGTTTTTAATGTAAATGATCAATTCTCTCCACTCCAGAATACTGGTCTCTTCCTTTTCTGAAGAACAGTTGAACCGTTACGAGATGTATCGCCGGTCTGCTTTCCCCAAAGCTGCTATTAAACGGGTATGATTTCAATAACGCTTCGCCACAGCAGGAGTCTGAGCAGAGCAAGCAGGCTGAGCCCGGCTGCGGTCGTGTCTGGGTCTTGCGTGACACGAGCCGGCTCTGGGGTTCGCTGTGCTCCCTTCTAGCTGCATCCTGGCCCCTGTGGCTGAGACCATTGTCCTCAGATCAGCTTATCCCATTACGGTCTAGCTCAGTGCCCTCGCACAGCTTATGCAGTTTAAATAGGAGCACATCTTAAATAACGGTGGTCCGGGGGGCCATGAGGCAACAGGAGAAAGTAATTGCTGGTACAGGGTCTGCAGGTAAATGGGGGTAGGCTAAGATCTTGGCAGCCAGTCTGTGCCCAAAGCTGTAGGACCTAATTCTAAAGCTCAGTTCCCACTCGTTTCAGTAGCCCTTGGTTGTATTTGACAGCCTCAAACTGCTAGTAGGAGTTAAAATGTTTCACCGCTGCTGTGTGTACCTCGCTCAGCTGACTGTCCTTCTCCCTTTGTCCAGCTGATCCAGTCCATCACCGGCACGTCCGTCTCTCAGAATGTGGTTATCGCCATGTCTGGCATTTCCAAGGTCTTTGTTGGGGAGGTGGTGGAGGAAGGTGAGTGGCAAATGTTATTGTTGAGTAAAAAAATTAAGAATATGGGGTAAATTCATCGCTTAGAGCAGAGCAGGACATGGAACAAGACTGGCCGCTTTGCGATTCCCAGTCTTGCTGTTCTGCGGCGCCCTCGACTTCCCAGCAGCAGCAGAGCTACATTAAGAGCTAAGCCGAGAGAGGGGTGAAGCGCGGTGCTGCCCGTATTCCCCTCTGATCCTATCAGTATCGCTGCCCGTGAGTCAGCAGAGGTTGGTGACCGCTGACCTCCTGTTTTATCCTCTAAGGAGCATAACTTAGAAGGTCTTGCTCTGTAAGTCGGCCTGTGAGCAGGCTGCAACAGGGGAGTAAAGATCTCTTGTTAATACTGCTGTGGACAAATTCGGCCCAGAGGGAAACGAGTTATTTAAGCCTCTTAACCTGTAAGATTCTTCCTTTATGGGATGAGCTGAGATTTCCTTGGGACACTGGGTGGGAGGCTGACCCAGCTGTGTCCCTGCTCTGCTGGGGCTGGAGGAGGAGGTGGTACTGGCTTTGCCAGCCAGTTCACAGACTCATCACACAAACCGTGGCCTTTACGTGCTGGGATCACATTACCAGGGTGATGCAGCTTTGCTGCTGTGCTGTGTTGCCTGAGGCAGTTTGGATAAGCAGTTTCACTGCTGTCACTAATTGCTTCATGTCCTTGGCAGGAGGCGTGGATGATACTTACTGTAAATGATAGAGAAGAAACTGGCCCCTCAGTCCACTGTAGGTTGTACCTTCCTGTCACTGCTGTACACAACAAGCCCAAAACACACCACCCAATGTAGGGGAGGCTTTAGAGCAGAAGGTTTCAGGTCGTAAGTTCTTGTGTGACTCAAACCAGCATATTCCACAGTAGCTGGAGTAGTTTAAAAAGCAGTTTATTCTGGTGCAGTATTGGTGCCACTAGGACTGACTTTTCTTTCAGACAAAGATAAGCAGACAAAGCAGGTTCATTCTAGTGTATTAACAAAATGCGAGCTGTAAACGCTGAACAAAAATATTACCTGTTGCCTTTAAAATTAAATCTCAAATAGTAGGAGATGGGCGAAGCTCAGCTGTCCTGCTCAAATGAACTCTTTGGTTTTGTTGTTTAGCGCTGGACGTGTGTGAGAAGTGGGGGGAGCTGCCACCTCTGCAGCCCAAACACATGCGAGAGGCGGTCAGGAGGCTCAAGTCACGAGGACAGATCCCCAATTCCAAGTATAAAAAGATCATCTTCCACTGAAGTGTCCCAAGAGCAGCAAGAGAAGACGGAAGTTAAAACCAGCTCCTGGTTGTGAACCTCGTAACAGTTACAGCAGAGCTATGAGACTGAAGCTCCTTCAGGAGCATTGTTTATAGACTTAAGTGGAGGGCTCCTGCTGTCGCTGCTAGAGCCTGGCTCGTCATCCGGGCACTATGCAGAAGCCAAATCCCTGACTTGGAGCTTTGGGCTCCTTTGCTTCAACAAAGCAGGGATAAGAACATTCAAGGTCTTCAGTGTATTCACCCACCAGGGTGATGCTTTCTGCTGGCACAGATGTAGTGGTGTCTATGTACAGAAGTGTGGGGTTTTTTTGTACATTAAACTTGTTATTGTATTCTTGGTCTTGCTGGGAAATGCTAATTGTGTAATGGTGCTTGTGTGATTCAAAGGAGGGGGAGTGTAATATGATGATCTGTCTCAACCAACCCCAACATGTTCCTGAAGCTTTGCCTTGCCTCAGGCGTGTATTGTTCCATTAGCATAAGCAAGGGAACGAATGCTGAAAGCTGTGATGCTTCTGAAGTCATCACTCAGCTGTTCTTCCCCAAGCCAGTTTTATGGAACTGTCTAGAAAACAGTACAATTAGGAAGGTGAAGTGGGGGGGGGGGGGGGGAGGAAACCAACTCATGAGCCTGTAAGGAGGTTAATAAGTTTAATTTCTTTTTATGGTTCATAGAACCAATAAATGCATGAGTGGAAATACACTGCAACAAAGTTCCAATACTGCCCAAAACTCGCATTCAAGTTCAGACTTGCACATTACCCACCTGTACGTACAGGAGGCCCCCGTGAGCACGCTTCTCCTAACTAAATGTAAAAGATGCTGAGGCCGTGTGCTCTTCCTAGGGTAACTGTTGTAGTTACACAAAGGATTAAGTTGGCTCTCATCATAACACAGAAAGAGTCCTCAAATAAAAGGCTCCACAAAGTAAACTTTGCAAATCATCATCAGTAGAGATAGTGGAGTTTTTGTCCTCCCACATATATGCCTCGTAGAAAGGACATGGATTTTGTTCTACAGTACTCTTTACTGGTACTTGAAAACAAAACAATGGAAGTGCTTTAATTCTTAAACAAAACCAGTTGACATGAGTTGCTGGAAAAAAGAAATTTGCTGTAAATGACCTGGCCCCAGCTGTGTTCAGTCTGCACGCGTAGGAGGGAGCAGTAAGGAGTTGTGTGGCAAGTAGGCATCGCGTCTGAGAAAACCCTTCACACCCTACTCATTTCCCAGGCTGGCTGGAGATGAAGCTGGACACCTACTCAAACAAGAAGTCATGAAAATTTGAAAGAGAAGAAAGCCTCCCATTTTCAAGCAATCGGTGAATAAAAAAGTAAGAACACCATTGCATTCCACCTAAGGCAAGCATTCTTGTATTTCGTGCTTCACACAGGAAGAGGGAGCAAGCACAGAAGCACGTAGGTTTGACTAAACAAAGTTCAACTTCTGCTTGTGTGGGCTTTGTGCAATTCGTAATGGTACTTACAGTGAGCTGTTCGCATATAGGTTTGTTTCACAGCAAATCTAGATACACAGATGCTTTGTTACCTCCTTTCTCTGTTACTATGAGAACTCACAGCAAGAGTCTTACTACGGAAGATAACTTGCATTTCGGAACCCCTGCTTTTACTTCTGAGTTACTCTATGCACGAGGCAGTATTGGTGAAGGAAATGCCCGCTGACGCTTAAAAAGTTAAAGTGCATTTTCCTCTTGAGAACAGGCCTGACAGGCTGCTCTAGTACATTTTCCATCACAGGCAGCAGCACAAATCTATCCTCTCAAAGGCTGCGTTAGAGCAGGGGATGGGTCACAGAATGTGCTCCGGAGAAATCAGCCAGGCTGTCTGACAGGAATGAGGAGGAGTGATCCTCTCCCGTGGAGGAGGGAGAGCAACTGGCAGAAGTCACAGCATCCAAACATCAGAGCTAGCCCAAGCTAAGTGGGGGATGAGCGTGAAGCCTCCTGCAGCTCAGCTCCCATGCTCCTGCCAAAGGCAAGTACTCCTCCTTTTAATTCATTTGTGGCTGCCTGCTTCCAGAGGTTCTAGAAGGTCAGGCTCTTGCTGCCGCTGTCATATCTGGTTGTAGGCACTGGTCAGTCAGATCTTGGCAGAAATACTGGAGTGCAGCAGCACCGCCTGCCCCAAGGCTGGCTGTTCAAACCTAGCATACAAGGACTAATTCCAACAAATGTAATTCAAAGCTACCTTCGGTCTAATAGAGTCAATCACGGAATTAAGATGATGATCTTAAGAGTGACAGTTGTTTTAATCACCGTCCCTCTCTTACATACACTCTTTTTTTTCAAAGTGAAAGCTACCAACCACAAGGAATTCACTCTTGGTTTTGCGCAAACCACAGACAGCAGTGCCTTCACATCTAGCCTAGCGTTGTAAATATGACCCTGTTTCCCCTAGAGCTAAAGAAGACCTAAAATGATCTCAGGAGTGCCTGTTAAGAAGTGTTCAACAGCTCTAGAGCTGGGCAAAGGGACAAGTATATAAGAGCGCAGTAGGAAAAACAAACTTAACTCCCAAGTTATTTGCTTGCTTTTGCGTAGTTTCCAGGCCTCAACTCATCATGGCTTGTAAATCAGAGGCTGCTCCTTGCATAGTGAGCACGATTAATATCTTGTATTACTTTGGCTAAACTAATTTCAGTGGAATAATGCTTACATAGAAAAAAACAGAAAAATCCATTATAGTTTTGGGGAGCGTGTTCAGCTAAAACACACAATAAGGGTACCTAACCATGATAGACAAGTGAAGTTTTCATCTGATTAATAAAGGAGACTCGCATATAATCTGTCATTTTTCCTAGCACTTAGTGTGTGGCAATCGCTACCTGTTTTACATGCACTAAAAAGCCTGTGCATCAGAAATGGTACATTTACATGAACACAAAAGGCATCTGGAAAAATCCAAATCAAAGTTTGAAATAAGATAAAATTCAAACTCTACACACAGTAAAGATGCTGCGTATAACAGGGGAGGGAACGAGTGTTCATCCATAGCACAGATGGGGCTGGAAGTCACACCCTTCTGTATCAGAACACAGAGCAAGTTCTCCTTCGGAAGAGCTTCTCCCTTCATGACTGCCCCTCACAGCTGCTTCCTTCTTCACCACATTGACCATGTATTGCCCGGACTAGTAGAGCAAAGAAACCATGTACCAGTTTGCCTTCAGGAGTGGATTTGGTTCTTGCAGTTCATAAATGACATTTCCTTTTTTACCTTTTAAAATTAGTGTTTACTTCATATTTTACTAGGGTTTTCTTTTTTTTCCCTCCACACTTCTGGAGGCTATTTCTTTATAAATTAAGTCACTCACTGACCACAGAGACTTCTTTCCTCTTCAGGGAAGCAGCTCCAGAAAAGGCAAGAATACAAACCATGCTCAAACCAACAGCTGCTCTTATCTCCACCCCGTAGTGAGCAGTTAGTAGTGTCAGCCTCCACCCAAGGGGGGCAGGTCAGCACCCTTCTCCTCACCCACATACCAACATCCCCGTTAAAAGATATTTAAGACCAGGCAAGAGCTCAGTGCTAACAGAAATACACAACCGTGTAGGAACGCAGACAGCAATTTCCTGTGTGGCCAGTACTGCTCTCCCTCTCTCCACCAGTGAAACTCTGGCATACAATGGTTTCGGGACAGCATGCATCCCAAAGAAAATGCATAGATCATCTCATTCCATGAAATTGACTTCCTTCACCCCTGTTCTTTGACAGTAAAATTAAAGAAAGTTTAAACAGTGCTTCGTAATGAAATAAATTAATTCCTTTGTGTTTCTGCATCAATAAAGCCAAACATTGCAGGATTAAGTGAGAACAAACTAGACTAAGTCTCATATACTACTGATTCTGTCCTGACACAACAAATCACTGGTGAAAAAAGAAGCTGAAAGAATTTCTTTACTCTCCTGACCCTGTTCTTGAGGAACTAATGAGCTGTAGCCCCTTTCCTCCACTGGGGGAAATCCCTTCTGCACCTCCCACACCCACTACCTCCTACATTTGTTTTTCATGCGATAGTACACACGCTTTCACAGCAGAGCTATGAGCAATGTTTTCTGCCGTACCTATTCTCTATCCCTCCTCGATGTGGTGAAGTAACTACGCTCCTCTTGCTGCGTTCCTTGGCATGCATGATCGGGCAAGAACCCAACAAGGAAGGCTGAAAGAAGCAGAAACCCCAACATGGACCATCTGTAGATGTTATCATGAAAGCTGAAGGCTAAAAGCACACTGTGACTATCACTCCTGGATGAAGAGACATGGGGTGTCCCCCCCAACATCTGACCTTTTGTTTGTAGGCTGACCACTGCCCTGGTTCAGTGACAGATGCAGCACGACACTGCCAGGACAAAGAAAAGTGGCTGCAAACAGAAAAATCCTCCTCGTTCCTTCCCCGTTGCTCAGCCAGGCCTTCCTTCCTTTCACCCTCTTTCAAGTTCATTTTGCAATCACAGTTGGTTTCCATTCTTTGATGCAATCAGTCTCCAGGAGGCTGACCCGTTTAGCAGCAATATAATCAAACTAGCCGCCTTAGTGCTGGTGGTGGTCTCCACTCCTCCTGAGCAGCTGTAGCCTGCACCTTCACTGTCAAAGCTGGAAGAGGGGATTGTATTTCCTAATTTCCTGCAGAAGGCGAGCCTTGTCCATGTTGGCTTCTGCAAGGGCTATTTTCATGGTCTGGAGCTCCCTTTGCAACTCTGGCATTTCCTTTAACTACAAGAGACAAACAGAAGAAACAAACCAGGAGTTTCCAAAGGTACGCAGCAGGGCAGATCTGACTACACTGATCTGCTCAAAGAGGAAAACCAAAGCAGGAGCTTGTGAGCTGAATTACATGATGTGACACAAGCACACACAGCTCACTGACAACATGACCCAGTTTGAGTTGCAGAAATACTTGCCAACTGGTGCCTGCTGACTTCCATACCTGTTCATTAGAGTCAGCTCAGGCTGCCAGTGATGGCTGTCTAAGACTGTTTTCTCCCAAGACTTCCTTTCACATTTCTAGGCATAGGAACAAGACTTGCAGTGGACAAGGTTTTGTCCTGCAAAGCAGCTAGCTGATCCTGGCTGAACATAACTATACAAAGAAAGCAGGAAAAAAAAAATAATATAATTTGGCTCTGCTCTGCATTCTTCTTTTATAAAGGGTCCTGATATACCTGTAAAGATTTGTTAAAATTATGACAATAGCTAGAGCAGGCAGATGCCTAGCATTCCTATTTCTTGTCTCCATGAACAAAGTTAATTCTGTCTTCAAATATCTCCAGCGAAATCCCACTGCAGTTTCACAGCACAGGAGTTCTTCCTTGGGCTCTCAGAAATATTTTTCTCAAGCACTTAGCCTTTGCATTTGTTCCTATTAAGTTCAATAACATCAGAAAATAAACTGAAGCTAAGCTACTGTGATGCTTATGTGCTCCAGTTCTGGTCAGGGCCTTGTTTCACAGGATGCTATCAACGGGAAGCAGAGGGAGTCTCTGTGCTAAATGGAAAAGAGACAGATGAGAAATGAAGTGTGGCTAGTCAGCCACATTGCTCCCTTAATATGTATCTTTCCATAGCAAGTGATCAATTGACCAAGTAGATCTGGCATCAAACTGGTAGTATAAGTAGAGAACACTGCATATTTAAAAATAAACCAGTTATCTAGTATTCAGATATATGGATCAAAATGGAAAGAAAGTCCAAACTGAATCGCAGAAACTTCAGGCAACTTGAAACTCTCTGGCTGTAAGACTACTCTGACAAAACATCTCTTTCTTTGTGCGACCCTCCCGATTCCTGTTTTTCTAAGAAGGAATCGGACACAGCGGGAAGATGAAGCCAGTCAGAAAAAACCCCAGATTTCTGAAAGGGAACAAGAGAGTTTCTGCTGGGCAAGGTATCCTTACTTCTCAGTGCCTGTAAAAGGAGGTACAGGCTGCTTTTGTGTGCACTCCCTATCTGCAACACACCACACCTATCAGGAACTGCAAACACACAAAGACAAAAGACTTAATTTTCCAGCCCACTGCCAGCTATCTAGTTGTCCAGACAGCAACAGGCAGCAGTGACTCACCTGCAGTCCACGTGTTGCTGCTGCTGGGGCTGCCAAGACACACTCCGCCGGGGCCTTCTGTTCCTGAAGAACTGACACAGGTTTTTCCTGTTTCGGTGAGTCCTCCCCTTGCGGAGCTGGAAAGAAGCATAGAAAAACATTCAGGTATGGACATTTACACAACAGGGTTCTCAGGACAAAAAGAATAACTTTAGCTTTTTTTTTCCCCCTCCTTTTTTTTTTTTTTCCCCTCCCTCTCTTTTTGAACAGGGGAAAAAAATCTCATTCCCATTTTAAAGTGGAGAAACTAAAGCAGGGGAAGAAGCAGTAATCTGTCCTGACTGTGTGAGCTCAAAGAAACATCAGGCATGAATTCAGGCTGCCAGTTCATTGTTTTAGGTATTAACCTGTTCTGCCTGAGGTATCAAATTTGCTCTCCAAGCAAAACAATAAAAGCAGCAAGAACTAGAGAGGCAGGAATGCATGCATCCAGAGATTAACACTGCAGAGCAGCCAAAGGACCTGGGTGCTTGCACTGAAGACAGAAAATTATTTGCCCATTCTGCTAGAAGTCACTGCAGAGAACAGAAGTAGGGACTGCTCACACACCACAGCCCATCCTCTCCAGCAGCAACCATCATGTTTCAGTTCCAGTCTCCTCCAGGACCAGGCACAGCAGAGCACTCTACCTCTGGCACAGCCTGGGGGGTGCCGGGGAGAATAAAACAAGTTTCCTGATGCTGCTGACCTGTTAGATAGAACACCCCATCATCTCTGCGCTTCACAATGACGTGATCTACTGCCAAGGTGATAGGAACAGGGCCAGGGGAGGTAGGGTATACCCGGGGGCTGTCATCCTGGAAAAAAAGCCAAACAACAAAGCAGAGAAGAGATTAACTGCTGTGACAGCTCTGGCAACTCTGCAAAGGATTCCCCTTGCCCCCAGCCTTCACAGGAGTAGCATTACTGATTGGTAGCTCTGCCAGAGCTCACCAAGGTCACCCACCATACGGAAAAGTCTGGCTTTATATATAAGACTGCATACGAGTCTTAATGTGTGTAGAAAGCACTCCCACAGCTGAGAAGCGAGTTCTGTCATATCCGTAATAAAGGTCGAGGAGAGGCCTATGACCTGAAGGCTGCTCTCACAGTTGTCATCCTACAAATTCCTGATTCAAAACCCTACCCAATATTCCTTAGCCAAAAAAAGCCAATACACCTTAGTCTGGAGATTTTCATGCTGTTGTGCAGCAACACTGGTTCCTGCTTATCAGCAGAGCCAAAGCATTGCTTTCAAAACAGTTTAATCAATAACTTCTGTCAGTTCCCTCCTCCTAAATATCCCCCAGCTCTTACATCATGTTTTTCATCTGTAATTCTCTAAACGCTTACAGAAAAGGTCAAATATTTCCCATTTCATACAAGCACTTGGAGGAAGAGGTATTTAATTCTTTCCCTTGGGTCTGCAAAACAGGTCATCAACAAAGCAAGGGAGAGAATCTGAATGTCAGGCTCCTATTTCTCACAGTCTGATCACTCAACAATTCTACTGTGTTACTTGTTCATCCCTAAGGCAGTTTTCGAAACAAAATAAAACAGTAACAGGAAAACAGGACCTCTACGGAGGCCCACAGAAATCCCACAGCATCCTTTCCTAAGCAGAATCTTGCAAGTGAGCTCTGCGTAGGCTACCACCCTGCGGGGAATCTCTGGTTCCCCATACACTCACCTTCAACGTGATTTTGGCATCCACAACTTCTATCTCCATGGGGATCACCTCTGGGATTATTTCATCCTCAAGAAAGGGGCCAAGGTTTGTAAGGAAAGACATGAAGAGCTCTGCTGTGTAACTCTGGACCAGCATATGAAGGAAGCCATTCTGAACAGCGAGCGGTGAATGCACAGCAGCATTAGGTCCTACTTCAAGACGCAAGCACACTTCTGGCTGGGTCTTACTAGCTTCAGGGACCGAAGGCTTCTCTATATCTGGATCTCCTAGGGCTATAGGAGAAAGATCTCATTGCAAAAGATGGCATCAGTAAGAAGATATAAACTCAAAATAGGTATCTTGAAAAGGTAGTGTTGAGGTATCTTAAAAAGATACTTATTTACTCTCCAGATGCAGAATGGAGTCAAGTTCACAATGACAGTAGCCTGAAGCCATCCTTCACATGAGCCCAGGTTTCAAAAGACTAAGAGCCCACATCACAGAAACTAACACCAGAACCGGACTGTTTAAGCCCCCAGACGCATTCCTCTCTCTCACCATCTCAGCACACTTTAAAACTAGCCTTCGCTTTGCATATACGCGAGCTGACGAAACTCACCACTCTGCTCTCCAGAGCGGATCAGTCTTTCCACTGCCCTCAACGCGACCCAATCTCCTATTCCCCTGTGCCCCCTCGTGGCCACAGGCAGTACTGTTAAGGGAAGGACCAACAGTCCCAGAACTGCCCACACTTTCACTTGAAATTTTAGGTTGTAGTTGCTTTTTGTTTCGTTTGTTTGGGAGTTGGGTTGGGGTTTTTTGGTGTTGGGGTTTTTTGGGTTTGCTTGGGTCGGTTTTTTGTGTTTTGTTTTTGGGGTTTTTTTGGTTTTTTTTGGTGTTGGGTTTTTTTTGGGGGGGGTGGTTTTGGTTTTTTTTAATTCCAATTTAGCCCTGGGGAAGTAGCCCAGCCCAGAAGCATTATTCTCAGGGCAGGAATAACTGCAGGGTTTCCCTAGACAGCTTTATTTGCTCTTTTAAATTCATTTCATGCATCCTAGCAGCAATTAAAAAAATCCTAGTCAATGACTACTAGGCACCATAGAGTTTGACTGTGTAGGCACTTTGGAAACATCTTTCAAATACCAGATTTGAACCACTGACAGAAAGATTCTTAGCATTCACATTCCCTCACACACAAGTCGCATTCAATTCTAAATACACTAAATGTTAACACTTAAGTACCAGTTAAAATAAAGTATTCCCTGAGGGTGGCCAGTATAAAAGCCATTTATAAAAGTGAAGCTATAAAAGCAGCAGACTCCAAGAGCCAGTGTCTTACCCAGATAACCACGCAAATATTGCCACATTCCAATGTTGTTCAGTTGCTCTGGAACCACGTTCATTACTTGTAAAGCAACAGACAAATCATCACCTCGTGCCTCTACTCCACAGTTCACCTCATTCATCTTCAACACGAGGACAGACACCTAAAACAGCAAGCAACAAGCTCATTTATTAAAACAAACACCACTGCACGGTTTGCTTCCAGATTTGCTTCGAGACAATATTACAGTGAAAAGGAACAGAACTCTGACCAGCTGAAGGCTAGGGTCTTCACTCTGTGAGGTGGAGCTGTTTATTTCAGGAGACGCTCCACCCTCGTCCTCTGCCATCAGGCTTGCTCTACTGCCTGTGTCATTGTGGACCTGAGGAAGATGCCCTGAGGGAAGAGGGTCCAGGCTGGGTTCTGAAATGGAAGTAACAACAACAACTCCTCAATTCTGTTTCTTCTTCTGGTTTTAGGAAGTCCCGATCTCAGTATCTGCCTGAACCTCACGGCCTGTCAGCCTATACCATGCTCTAGGGAGCTCTCTCCAGCTCCTCAGATGAACTTTAGCAATACAGAGCTGAAGTGAAAGACATCCACTGAGATGCCCAGTGTACCCTATTTCCAACCAGCCTTTACTAAACCCTTCCTAAATGCTACATGCCATCCACCCGCCTGCAAACATTTACAGTCCTTGCTCCAGTATAGCCAAATGCCTTAGAACACCATTGTTATGTGCAGGGGTCACCCTCCCCACTCATTTATACGCATCTCAAAGAAAAGGCACCTCTAAAAGCAGAAAGAGCCAGTGTGGACGAACTACTCATGACCTTCAAAAAGAAGGAGTGGCACAAGCGAATTCCATACAAACACAGCATGATTCAGTTACCCATGGCAAAAAAACCTGTTCACTGATGTGAAATAAGAGTGGGGGAGAGGATAAAGCCAAGCACTTGTTACCAGAGTCTGTGAGCATCACAAAGCCGTCACTGCCATCGCTGTCCACAGACAGCCCATCCTCAGGGCCGCTCCCATCCACAGATGTGGTGTCAAAGGAATGCTGGGATGCTGTTCTCTTCATGGAGAAGAAACGCATTCGGCTGCTGCCACCCCCACCTGGAGTCACTGCTCCGTCTTCTGCTTTGGGCACAGAATCCCTACCAAAACCAAAAGCGATAAAGGCAAACAGCTTAGCCTCCAGACTATACAAATATTGGGCTGGATTCTGAACACTTACAAGTCAGGCTTTAGTGTACTTAGACCATCCCCAAAAGATGAAGATCTAACCTATCTCTAATCCAAATGATATGGAAAGGGAATAGTTGTTCTACATTTTCTCCCCTTTCCAGCAGCCTTGCTGCTGCTATTGTGAAGCCCGGGAGGATGGCCCACTCACTTGGCTGGGGGCAGAGAGAGCATTTTCTGCATGGTGGAGGTCATCTTCTCCTTGCTTAGGCTCAGAGCATCTTTTGTTATAGACATGGCTTCTTTGGTGAGGTCCATAGTCACGTGCAGCGCTTCCTTTGTGGCATCCTTTGTGATATGCAGTGCGCTAGACAACTCCACCTCTATGTTCTTCAAAGGGATGAGTTCTGCCTGGCCATTGAGAGCGGTGTTTCCTCTCCCCAAGGGCTGCGTGTCTGAGGTGGGGCTAGAAGGGAGAGCAGGAGGGCTCTGAGGATGGCTGCTGGTTTCTGCTGGTGTTTCTGCAACCAAGGCTTCCACAGCTTCATGTGCTTCCTCTATCAAACCTTTCTCCTCTATACTCTTACTATGTGGAGCTGTACTCAGAGCTCCATCACTTGCAGATCTTGGGAGTCTCTCCAGCGGTACACTGCTTACACTGGTACCTGTATTTTCAATGCCACTGTCCTCTGGGACCTCTGAGGTACTGCATGCTCCCTTCTCTGAACTGGTCTCTGATTTCAGCTCCTTCTCTTCAGCCGCCAGCCCCTCCTTGCTGTCTGAAGGCGAGAGCTCAGACTCGATCAGGCTTGTTGTGTCCGAGTCAAGGGACCTGGGTTCCAAGATCCCTGGTGCGGGGTTCATGAGTAGGGCCACTTCAGCACTATGGAACACAACTCCTACGCAAGCAGACATGGGATCTAAAGGAGACCCAGTCATTTCCTGGGTATCTTGGGCCAACTGCTCCTGTAGTGTTTGCAGAACTTCTTTCATCCTGAGCAGCACCAAGTACTGGTAGTGGTTGAGCCGAACTTTGACATGAACAGATGAGGACACAAGCACATGGATATCAGCAGAGGTTTCCAGCTCTTTCTCATCTACTCCATCAGTTTCACAGTCAGACTCTCCCAAGACATCCATTGTCTCTGGGACCTTGTAGATGTTCTTCAGATCCTGGTCAGTCTTTGATCTTTGACAAATCCCATGTTCTCTGGAAAGGTTCTCGTTCTTGGAGTGATTGCTAAAGCTGGCAGAAGGCTTGATTTTCAACTCAGAGGCAGCCAATTCCTGTCGTTTAGATATCTGAGCTTGCCCCCATCTCCTGGGAAGGCAGGCCCACATGGAAAGGGGAAAAGGATCAATAAAGCTAAGGGCTCTGCCCTTTGAGCTTTCAGCCCCCTCAAAGTCCAGGGAAAGCTCAGTGAAATTCACAGACCACAGATCTTCCGAGGCAGAGGTTTTGTGTAGTAGCTGGGGAGAGCCTGGATGCTTTTGAAGCCTATCATCTACCTCATATGCATGGCGCAAAAAAAGGGTGTGGAGGAGACTAAAATTGTCCTGAGACCTTGGAAACTTAGTGTAGCTGGAGTGGAAGAATTCTGAACTAGCAAATTTACGGAAGAGGCTCTGGAGGTCCTGACAGCTGCAGAAGGGAGCGTGGCGGGTGTTGGTGGCAGTCATCTCCGACGTGCAAATGCAGAGTGACTGTGGACGATCTCGATGGTCAGTGACTTTCTTCTCCACGGGGATGTTAAGCTACACAGAGGAGAAAGACATTACAACTAAAGCAGTGAGAAGGGAAATTAACAGAGGCTTATCCTGGTCATCTACACGGAAGGTCAGCTGTGGCATATATAAACAGCTGAGGAGTCTTGGTCTCTACTAAAATCCCAAAAGCTGGACAGGACTCTCAATTTATCCCTATCTGAAAAATTAACTAAAATTTACAAATCAGGGAAGAGGAATCAGACACGAGGGAATTTAAACTGAGTTTTAGTTTAAATTCTTTTACCATCCATGGCTTACGTAGCAGCTCAATTTACAACATTCACTTTGATCTTTCTCTGCAAGGACTTACTCTACTTTCAGGCCTTTAAGCCTTCACAAAACTGCTAACAAGGGCAGTCAATGACAAACCCCATAGGGCATCAATGCAGCAGATGTAGGCCCATCGGGAATGGTACGAGAGTCAAAGTGGTTTCCAAAGGCCAGAAAACAACTTTTGACTACTTGAACCATCAATTTCTCCTTGAAACTGTTTTCATAAATACTGACTTGCCTGCCTATTCTGGACTAGAACTCAAGCACCTGTTTTACTGCCCATAGATCAAAACAAAACTAACACAAGTGGTAGACAGAAGAAAGGTAGAGAAAGGCAGAGGTTTTGTTTTCTCACTCTGGACTCCAACTATGTCCTGGTCTCATGTTCCTTCCACGACAGGGAGGGAGAGAACACCAAAGACTGTGAAAGGAAGGAAGTGAATGGTACCTTCAGCCGGAAGCCATCTAGTCGAACATCAAAATGCTCATCACGCTTGCCCGAGTCCTCCAGCTTATAGATAGCTTTGAACTGCTCCAAGCTGCGATAAAGATCCAGACAGAAGAGGTTTATCCAGAGCACGCTTGCTGTATCCAGGGTAAGCATCAGGCCATTCAGCTGTACATACAGGTTTGGGCATGGAACTAGAATGAAACAGAACCAAGACAGATTAATAATAGCAGAAAAAGCACTTCAAGTGATCTGCACTCAGCTGCACTGACAACACCGATGCAGAGGGTTTCAACACCCACTGGAAGACAGATCTCTTGATGAAAGGGAGAAGCTGTAGTGCAGCAGAGCAACGAGGTGTTCCAGGTCTCACGTCACGCCATCTGCAGAGCACTCAAAGCACCCTACAGTCCTACTCCAGTGCTAATCAATAGGGCAGAACCCCAAGAGTTGGGCAGACACAGCGGCTCCTTGAATACATTCCCAGATATGTTATTTTGCAAGCACAACTTTGCCTCCACATTTTGCACCAGGCAAACTGTATCCCACTTTCCCACAGGGAAAAAAAAAAATATTAGGCAAACATCAGAAATCTAAACAAAAATGGACACCCAGAGAATATGCAACAGGGTTAATGCACCTGAAGAATTAAGAGCTGACTGATTCTTTAAGAAACTTATAAAAGAAGGTGCTAACCTTGGTATATTACCTGGAAAGTCCTGATTGTCTGGGAAGTAATACTCTGTGAATTCAATATGGATTGCAGAGACCTGATCAGGAAGTTTGAAGAATTTTCTACTACATGAAACCAAGGTGGAGGGTTTCTTACTTTGTTGACCAGCTGTAGAAACCTGAAAACACAATGGTAAGCAGTTGTGCAGAATTCAAATTTGGCAAAACAAAGTGTCCTAGTAACCCTGCAGTCTCCCGTATTCAATCCATCTCATTTACACATCAAACGTACTCGGCTTTCAAATAAAAATAAATCTTTTTCCTACCTGCTAATATTGTCAGCTCCTCTCCTTTGAGGGAGTTTAGTTCTTTATGTCTCCTGTCACTGCTAGTAAGAGCTGTGACGATCAGAATTAGGTGACACCGTATAAACAGAACTGAAATCTGTTACAGCTTTCTTCAAGATTAGCAGCACATTGGTATGTTCATTATAGTATCTGGTACTGATTATGCTCTTGCAATGGTTACAGGGTATATGGATGTAGGGCCTGATCCAGTCTAGGGATGCTTTCTGACCCAGGACAGAAAGCACAAGAGAAGACTTATTCCTTCTCTATCAAAAATCCACATCCTTGCTAACTTCTTAAATGCATGAAATCTTTTACCCTAGGCCTGCCTAATGCTTGATGCAAGTTTAGATGTGAACAGAGTGCAGAAACTCTGTGGTTACACATACAGTTTCCTCTGAACATGAAAATTATCAGCAGTTCATACTTGCTTTAAAAGTTTTACACACAACATAATTACAGCATTTGGGTTCTCTGGACAGAGTTTTGATTGCCTTGGATGACATAGGATTTGCATGATTTGAGTCATACCAGATTAAATTTCTTTTTTTAAAATGACATGAACATCTCCAGACAGTGCTCAGATCCCTACCTGGTGAACATCCAAGTCATCCACTCGAACAACCACACAGCTGGATCGAAGCCGGTTCCAGGGAGGGTGCCGGAGTCGTGGCAAACTTGTGGGAGGTACACGGCCTTTCTCTAAGGGACTTTTATGAGGACTCAATGAAGTATCTGTGGGTATGGAACAGCAGAACCAGCAGGGTTTTACTCACCTCCCTTGCAGTGAGCTTCATCATCAATACCAACACATATGTGCTTACAGAGCAGAACTAACAGCCCCAAAATTAGAAACAGATGGGCACAGCTAGGCAGGGGGAAAAAAACAAAACAAAAAAAACCTTAGGACTTTTGAAGGAAGAACACTGAAAGATGAGTATGCTCTGTAGCAAGGGACCACATTCTTCAGCCACACTTTAAGTATTTAATTTACTCCTTATATACTCACTTACAGAGAAACTCAATAAGCTAGGAAAGTGATGACTGCAGTCTGTCTGTTCTTGCTGCAGTGTTATTCCAGTATGATTAGTCGCTTTCCGTTGCCTTTATATTTATGATTTTTAGTGTGCTATGGATTTCTGCACCAACAAATCAGCCTGCTAAACCAGGGAGAGGTAACTGGAGATACTGCTGGATGGAGTAAAATTGTTACCATCTCCTGCTTTACCAGGAGTTTTATCAAATACCATTACCTGGTTTCTTTTTGAAGGGGGAAAGTGGAGTCCTGGCAAATGCAGGGTCCGTTTCTTCATAAAGCTTCTCAATCTTGCTTTGAAATTCACTGACTAACTTCTTTGCCCACTGTCCCCGTGTTTCCATTGCTTCACTGTACCGCACCCAATGCTTGCAGGCATCTCCTGCATGAAAGCAAGCATCCTGGCTTTAAAAATTAGGTTCCTGGATACACACAACCCTCCTGCACCCCTCAATGTATGCAAATCTGTACAGCATTTCTCTTTATTGATATCAGACCTGGAATACGCAATATGCGACATACTAAGTGCTTGTGAAACAAGTGCAGGCTTTCATACAACAGAGCTGGTCCTACCAGCAAGTGTTCCAAATTCAAGTGTTGGGAAGAATGCCAAGGTCACTTTTCCTCGATTCTTCGGTTAACCACAAACAGATTTTCTCCTGGGATACAACCTATAACCCTTCCAAATCGATTAGGCACAAGTAAGAACCAGATTCAGAACTTAAGCAACTGAAAAGGAATCCAAAGTTTCAAGTTTATGCCTTCACAACAGACAGCAACTTATTCCTCTCTTTGTACACTGCCAGCAACTTGTCAGTCATCCACCGACAGGTAAATTAGATTAACCCTGCCCATGGGGATTTAAGTCCTGAGTTCTTTCTGTAGCCTTTCTTCCAGTCCTGCCTGAAGCCGTATAGCATCACTGTTCTTCAAATTCTTTTTTTATCCCCCTCCTCAAGTTGGGAGGCTACACGCTCCCCTACCTGCCCTGTGGAAAGGATAATAGTCAAAAGCCATCCTCCTGAAGGTCAGCTGCATGGCACCCCCCAGCATCCCATGCTTCAAAGCACCTGTGGAAAACAGAACAAAGAAAACCATGATCAGCTCTGCAATCCAAGTCCTCATCCAGGAGAATATGGAACAACATTGCTTTGATTGCCACCCCTGATTGATTGTCATCGTGGCCAGTATTAGGGTATCATCTTTTAGAAAGCTGTATCAAAATCTTGTCCTAGGCAAGGAAAAGGACAACTGAATGTAATAGGCCAACAGTTTATATCGCAAAAAACAGACCTAGAATCTCAAATACCTAAAGGCAAGATCCCATTGCTTCCCAGGCCCACTACAATAACCAGTGCTTGTGTTTCCAACACTTGCTGGTAGGGCCAGTGAAACAAAGACAACAAAACTGAGCTAAGATGTTGAAACAGCAGCTCAGGAGACAACGATACACAGACTAATTAAAAAATATCTGGAATAGTGATGGATGTGGGTAGGAGAATTTTTTTTTTTTTCTTTTTTAAAGGGAAGATACACGAAAACAAACAGCACAACTTAGATCAGAGACGGCTGTGCAGAGAGAGAGAAGGGTATATTTGCCTCAAAAGAGAAAAAAGTACTTAGAAGTATATCTTAGCAGGGGGGAGCTAGGAGTAAAACAGATACTAGTTAGCAAAGCCTCACTTGAAAACAACATGGCAGGCAGGGGAACGGTCTGTCAAAGGTGGCAAAGAATCCTTGTAGATATGTTACTGTGAATGTCCTGAACACTGTCAAAACAAACGTTTTCTCACCAAGTGGAATGATCACACTTTACTCCCATTGGTCAATACCAGATTGTTCCTAGAGCATACCCTCTATCGCTTCAACTCGGTCACCAGCAACCACGTCCACTGATGGACTTCCTCATGTTTGTCCCATGGAGCCAAGAAAGATTTTACAATACTTAGTTCAGACATACAGAACCGATCTCTCCATCAGCCTGAACAACTGCCTATTGCCTCATTGTGAAACAGTAACATGAAAGATGCTTGTTTTCAACAGGAAAATCCTTCTTCAAGCCAGAAAATTAATGACGGGATTAACATTTTCCTCCTGCAGTGTCCTCCTGATGCTGCTCTCATTTACCTGACTCTCGAGTGTGGCTGTCATCACAGATATGCAGATCCAAGCGTGAGATGAGGAGATGGTACGATGACTCTTTCATGTCATGCTTATCAAAGTATTGACCAATGCTACTTGCATTTGGGCTGACTCCGAACGGCTGAGACCAGGACTGCTGGGTACTTGGAGCGGGTGGTGTGATCTATTAGAGAGAGACAAGCTCAGTAAGAACTAATAGAAAGAGGGGAAAAAAAAAGAAAAAAAAAAGAAGAAAAGACAGAGGTTATAATGCAATTAAAAATGACTCATGCAATCTTCCAGAGAGCAAGGCATCAATCTATAGAAATTGAATTGGGAGTCCAGAAATCTGAATCCTTTCCTATGTTCTCACGAGCAAAACTCTTTCACTGTGGTTCTGCCTCCTCTACATCAAGCTACCGATCACTCATCTTGAAATATGCTTTAAGATTCCTGGACAAAAAGGGCTAAGTATTCCTGATCCCCCCTTTTCTAGGTAATCTCACTGCACTCTGTGCATAGCCCTCCTTCCCCAGAGCTTCCACCACCAGCAGCAGTATTCCTCTTCCCTCATCCTTGTCTCTGAAAACATCTTTTGTCCTCTCCCCTACATATTTATTCTGTGACATTCATCAAACAATTACTCAGCACAGCATTTTGAAAACAAGGAAAGCGGTAAGGGAAGTTCAAGGTTACTGGCAGAAGCAGCTGTTCTAAGGTTCTCATACACTGCTAGGCTATATGCGAACCAAAGAACAACTGCAAAAATCAAGAGCTCCCTCCAGAGTACTAGGAAGAAAAAAAGAAACCCAAACAACAACAGTGAAATTGAATGCCAATGTTGTCCCTTGAGCATCACAGCTCACTATGGTTTTAAGTCATAATTTATTATACCAGAGTCTCTTCCCCCAGGCCTATGCAGATTGTCATTCAGAAGCAGAAAAGATTATTTCTAGAACATATTTATTGCTTATTACCAAATCAAATCCTTGTGGGACCCTTTGCAACTTTCCATGTGCCAGGCAAACCTAGAAAGCCATGAAACTTAACACCACTTTCCCCTCCCTGCCATCAGACAGAATCTAGCCCGTGACTTTGTATGAACATTCTCTAATGCTTATTGGCAATGAATCCAACTCCTTTTGTCACTTCATTACCCAACAACAGCCCACAATCCATGCGATGCTGACCTGACACCAGGGAAGTCTACCAGTTCCCATCAGGGAGATGCTCTGTGAGCAAGGGCCAGATGCCACACAAACAGAAACAGTCTCTTTCACCTTGTCTTCTCCTTTTTCCTGGCAGACCAACAACCAAATCATGACTCACTCACCTGTACAGACTCTGGCGCCAAGGTTTTCCTCTGCTGGGCAGACTTCTCCATGGCTTCACTCAGAGACTCTGCATATTTCATCATTGCTTTCAGCTGAGAGTCTGTCAGCACCCAGAGCAGGTCATCAAGGAGAAACATCAGCTTAGATGCCATCACATTGCAATCTTTGGTCTGAAACAGCAAGAAGGCATGGACTTCAACAGTGGCAGCCATATACATACATTCTTCATAATACACAGAAGCTGTAGCAGAAGCAAGAGATGCTGCTCTGAAACTCATCTGAGAGAGAAGTTAACTTCTCTGGTGGATGTCCACAGTACCTCCCCTCTAAGAAGGAAAGTAATCAAAGCTTTCTCCTCTTTAGGAGGCCAATGGTTCACTGTCTTTTTTTTCAAAAAAAAAAAAAAAAAAGAGAGAAAAAAACCCCAATGGTTTAATTTTATTTTTTTTTATCATCACATATCCATTGACAGCTAAAAATAAGGCTACCAGGCTTTAATCTCCCAGTAAAGAGATGACAGCTCTCCTTGGGACGTTTGAACGGATTAAAAAACTTGCTCCATACATGTTATCCTCCCCTGGGAAATAAACTGCTTTGACATTTGGTAAGAACACAGCTGTCTCCAGCAGAAAACACAGAGCGATATAGCAGCTTGGGCTCAACATTTGTGAAGGAAAAGAACGGTTGCTGAGGAACGTGGGAGGAAATATGCATCATCACTGCGTCAGGCAGGGAGACTGTATCCTGCAAAGTATGGAGGAAACTCTCACCCTTCTCTTGAGAGAGATCTGGATCCTCCCCTGGTTGGTAATGAGTCTCAGAGGAGTAGTAACAGGATCCTGATCGCCATTGTCAGTGGCATCTGCTTCTATCCGAAGTGTCTGCCAGGTGAGCTCTTTGAATGTCAAAACCTAACCAGAAGGAAAAAAAAAAGAAAAAGGAAAATGCTGAGATTTTCATTAACTTCAAGGACTAAAATAAACACTTAGATGATGTGGAATGAAACAAGGTCACAGAATGCACTTTTCTTCTGCAATCCCACTACAAAACCAAAATCATGTCCCAGGTAACATCCAACCCCCTCTCTCACACCGAGTTTAAAACCAGGCAAATCACAAAGGCATTCACAGCTTCTCCAGTTTCATTCTCTCAGATCAGAAGAGCTCAGAGAAAGCCCTGAGCACAAGTCAGCTCTCAGCCGCCCTGTTCCAGTAAACGGTAGGCAAGCTCACCAAAGCTCCCTGTCGTCACTGTATGAGAATTCAGACAACAGCCTGATTACCCCAGAGGACTGGGGTAGCAGGAGCACCACTCTTCTGTGCACGTTATGACAAGCAACACAAGACGACTCTTTACCTCTCCTCTCTGTGGATCAGTAATGCGGGTGAGTCGCAAGTCACTCTGTTGCCAGTTTGGGTTGACACTGTAGCCTTGGAGCTGCCATAGCTCAAAGGAAGCATGAAAGGCCTTGGAGTGAATCTTGATGGTGATGGAATTGACAACAATAAACATCCCCTCCACGACCTTTTCAGCAAAGCCATATTCACTGCAAAGAGAAGATCTCTCAAAGTCATCATCTGTTATGAGAAAAGGCCTGGTAGAGGTAAGGATACATACGGACTCCAAGGTTTACAAGGCAGCATTAGAGCCAGTTAAACCTGAGTGCAGAGGGGCCAGTGGTTAACCATCGAGAACAATGGCCACCCATACCCCAGTAGCATGTCAGAAAGAAACCACTGGGCTCAGGGTCTGACCTTTGACCTGCAGCAAGAGCAATGGGAGACTGTCCATTGGGTGGCCGAGGCTCCTCGCATGTCCGCATCTCCACCTCCACTTTATCCAGGTACTGTAAAGACAGAACATGGGAGCAATAAATACAAGACCAAGACTCAAGCTCAGCCTACCAGACTTAGGTCTGAGACTCTAGGGCAGGGATAAACAAGCTCTGGCGTCTCGTGCCTCTCCAAGAGTCTTGTGTTAAAGCTCTCACACCATCAGTGCCAGGATCATTGGGTAATCTGGATCCCCAGAAGTTGGGGGAAAACAAACAACAAAAACCAGGCACAAGGTTGCCCTGGACTTCACTGAGAGCTCAGTCCACCTCCACCCTGCAGTGAAATGTGGGTCTCACGGGAGGTCACTCATGGCCAAACAGGACTATTCTCAGAACTCCCCTTCCCCGATGTGCTAAGGGCCTAGAGGATTTAGGTCAAATGGAAATTTGAGTATGTACTTCACCATTTCCCTTTGCAGAATTTTTCTCAAGGAATAAAAGCAACAAATAAGAGAGGAAACATTACCAGGCAGATTGGGTGCGTTTTCAGCTTTGTCCACTGGATCTGAAACAATAAAGTTGAGGTTACAAGAGTTATCTCTGCATTGGAAAGTTTGAGAAATTGCAGGGAACAATTTGAGCTCAAAGTTCTTCTCTGAGAAATGACCACAGTGACAATCCATCATGTCTCACCAAATCCAGGTCAAACAGGCTCACACAGACAAGCGAAAACACGTTCCAGCCACTGGACCTATAAATCCAGCTTAGTTTTTGGATCTCGCATATCATCATGAGTAATAGATATTCTGCAGATCAAATTCTGATTTTTCATATTCCTTTACGGAGAACATTCTTGTCCTTAAAGAGTTTACAATTAATTGCTGCTGTTACTGGAAGTCAGGTAACTCTTTTGAAGACTGTGCACAAACCAGAAAGATTCATTTTATTTTCTTACAGCAACACTTACTCTGCAGTTCTAGTAGGAGGGAGAACAAATGTTTGTTACTAAATTAAGCAGATCTGACTCTAAAACCAGAGCAGATCAGATGAACAAGACAGGCTCATTTTTATTGTCACTTGGCAGAGTAGAGCTGTATTTCTTTTATAGCAAGTCCCTCTGATACACTAAAAACTTCTGCATTCATGTAATGCAACTATGGTTAATACCAACTGAGACGAAACAATCTGGCATTTCATATCAACTGAAAAAAAGAAAACCATTTTTTGCTCTAAAAAGCACAATGAGAAAGAATTTGTAAGAGGAGTTCCGTGTGCAAAAGTGCAACTGCATGCACAACTTCAGTGATTATGCATGTAAAAGGATAATTGTGGGCACAAAGGCTGACTGAGTGCAGAGAGTGCAGCTTTTCACATGTACTATTCACTTATTTCTTACGAATTGCATTCTCAACAATTAAGACTTAAGCTGAATTTATTTTTACAATGCCTCACAGCATAATTAGGCTTTCAGAGGCACTCCATTTCTCTCTGCTTCCTAATCCTGTCGGAGGTCTGTGTTACTTCTTTACCATTAAAAGAAAAAAAAGTCAGGGTGGATGAAGGAAGACGCAGAAAACTCCTCCGCTACCAAAATAGCAGGGAATGACCAAGCAGAGATGTCTGTAAAATCCTAAGTGACATGGAGGTGATGAACAGGGAATGATTGTTCACTGTTTCTTCCAATAACAGTGCCAGGAGGTTATCAACTAAGACTAGTATACGCAGGATTGGTACAAACAAAAGGAGATGTAGTTAAACTCTGACATTCTTTGCCATAGCATGCTCTGGATGTTAAATGAGTAAGCGGGTCCAGAAAGCATACGGGCAAATTCCTGGAAATTCATCAGTGGCTATTAACTACAAAGACCTCACTGCTGGCTTAACAAGTCACCTGAAAGTGAGGAAGGATCACAGCATACTTTTGCTGTGCTCTCTCAGCATCCTCTACCATCTGCTCCCGGCCACCATCAGGGGCAGAGTGCTTGGCAAAGCCACCTACAGCAGGTTTCACCAGAGGCCATCTGACAGCATTCAGTCAGCAAATCTCACACCTAAAGCACAGGGTTTGAGATGTGTGGATCAAATCACATCATGATTCTTCATCAGAAATTCCTAAGTGACAAACAGAAGCTGCCAAAGGAAGGCCTCATCTGCCTCTGGGGACGTGAGCGCAGCCTCCTCTGCTCACCCTGATAGATGCCTTGTTACAGTAGACACGAGTGATGGCAAGCCAGGTGGGCAGCTCCAGCACATTCTGCAGCACCTCTTCATCCAGCTCCAGGTTGGTCAGCTGCCCCTGCCCTTTCAGCGTGCTCAGGTTGATTTTGTCTGGAGAGAGATTCTTGGTAAACCTACAAGAGAAGAAAGAGGAGACTCTAAAAACAACCCCCAGCAAAGCTGGAGCTCGAGGAGCCTTTAAGATAGCTATTTTAAGTATAAAAATCTGTGTGCTGTTTTGTTAAATCCTTTCTGACATTTTTAAACCCAGGGCATGTTGATTGCTCCAGAAAAAATGTCTTTACATTTTGACATTTGAAGGACTTTGTTGTTTGGTTGTTTGGTTGGGGTTTTTTTGTTTTAAACCAAATTCAAGTTTGAGAAACTGAAGAGTCCTTCTAAAGCACTGGGAACCTGGAAACCAGCAAAATTGCCCTAGGAGAAAAACAAAGAAAAGCAAAGCAGGTCAGCAATTTTACTCCCCCCAGAAGTGCCCGTATCAGTGGTGAAAAGTTTAATTATCAAGATTCTTTTTGAAGCTTTTGTCAGAGGAAAGTAAAAGATCATTAATAAATCACTTTTACGGCTGTCTCTTTAAATACCAGTCTCGCAATCCAGCCTGCTCTTTGGTCAGCAGGTCCAGGCATGCAACCTAACTCCCCTCCCCAGTGACCAGCCCAAGCTCCTGTCCTCCTCTCCTTTTGGCAACCAGCGGCTGCTGCTCTCTCTGGTTGCAATTCTGCCTCCCAAGTGCTTCTGTTGTTTCCACCTCCCTTGTATGCAGCCTAGTATCTTCAGATCCCTCATGTGTCTGCGATTTAAATGCAACGGATGAAACGATTTCAGCAGGACTGCTCAAGAGCAGTGTATTCTGGGGCAAATCTGAAGACCTCTGACTTCATTAAAACCACCGTGACCCCTAAGGAACCAGAAGAGCCAATTTAGAGGGCAGTAGACCACAAAGGCTGTATGCATGTCAGCAATACCTCACCGGGACAGCTGTCTCCATCCAACAACCCTTCTGTGCAGAAGGGGCCACCACCAAGGGAGCGAGGCAGCTCGCACCAGGACACTCCGCAGTCACAGGATTCAAAGCTGAAGACTTCCTGCCAAACAACTTACCCACTACTGAAGCCAGGGCTTATCCACACATTCCTCCATGCTAATGCTAATTCTGTACCATGGTCCAGAAAGCGGAAGCGAAAGAAAGACCCTATTGTCAGCGTAAGCAGGATTAGGCTCACAGTTAGTCACACGCTGCCATTCTCTCTCCTCTCCTGCACCAGCAGCATGGGCTACTTCTCTGTGAAAGGCACAAAGGGCATCTTGAACAAAAGAGGGGAGGGGAGGAGGAACCAGAGCCACATTGCCAGGATGGCAGCTGATGCGGCCACCGCAGGAGCACGAGGTGTAGTACCAAACTGGCTGAGACCCCACAGCAGCTGCTGGTCAGTCAACCCAGGGCTTCCTGGGGCAAAAATGCCTTTCCAAAGCAAATGTTTTGTTAGGAGAAAGTCTGACAGAAGGCGAAGAGCCACTGATGTCAACCCTATGCTACTGATGCAGCAACTCCTGGAAGAGGAGGGTGGCACAAAGAGCTGTGAGTTCACCTACTACTGCTTTTTACCTTGATCCCTGCCACTGTAGAGTCTTCTGCTGCCACAGAAGCCTGAGTCAGACATTTACTGTGTCACACTGTCACCTCCCTCCCCTGAGCTGAAGGTACACGCTGACAGCTGATTAAAGACCAAGTTTATAACACACCTGCCAGCATCTCAGGCTGACACGTTCACTTTAAACTTGTTACTGCCTTTAATCGGAGGACCTCTTGTTTAAACACACCCGGGAAGGCAGCCAAGTTCAATACTGCTTCTCAGCATCTGTACAAAGAAATAACATATTCCAGAGTGTGCTACAGCAGCTGCTCCACTGGCAGGGAGATGCAGGAATATGCTGAGTACCTGTAAAATTTGCGCCTGGAGTCCTGTTGTGAGCGCCCAATCTCAGACACGGCTGAAAATTAGGCCAAATACCTCCAGAGGCAATACATGAGCATCCTTGCCCTGCATTAGAGAAACAGCTCTGTTGAAAGCTGTTGTAATCACATCCACTTGGGACTGGATACTAACAATAAAACAAATACAACCTGAACAGGTAGGTAATAAAGAGCACTTGGCACTGTTAAGCTCACAGGCTGCTGTGGGCAGTGATCAGCTTACAGGTGGGGAGAGGCTGAGGCGCAGAGCAGCTTTCTCACACTTGTAAAGCAAGGATCAAACCGCAGGCATCTCAAATCCTCATCCCGGGCTAAGCACGCTTAGATAGGCAAGCTGCTTTCAGCTGGTAAGGCAGAAGAAAAACATAAGGACATGTCTAAGCCAGGGCATTACTTTTATTTAGTGTGTATGCGTACCAAAAAAAAAAAAATAACCAAACAACATGATGAAAGCACACTACAGCTGTGAAACAGGACACTGGTGGAGAGTGGTATGAAACATGATCTAGCTAAAAACAAGTAACTATTTGTAATCATCTACAGGGAAAGGCTGCAGAGATCCTGCTGAACAGGTAAGGAAACCACCGCAAGTGCTACCAGACTCTACAGAAAAATCCTTTTCATAAGGCATTCTTGATGCACCAAAATGTGCCGTTCGATCCCCGAAGGAGGGGTGACAGACCTCACCGATGATGGGACAACAGAAGTTGCAAGTTTTGTAAACAAAAATCTAAAACTGAAACAAATTCTCTCTTTTAAACCACAGAGTCAAAATTCTTGAAGGTATGCCCATTACTAAGTCCCCCGCTCTCAGTTTCTCTCCCTGTAAAGGAATCTGAGCTCTTCAAATGGAATAATCTTCAAACTTAAGACATTTTGATACACGTAATGCATGTTAGATGGGGCTTACAAGAGTAAAACAGATGAAGTGTGCCTGTGAACTTCAGAGTTCATAGATGCCAAATCTTCATTACTTCTTGAAAGGAACTGCTTTGGTCACCGCCAGGGGAAGGAAAAAGCAGTGAGAGCAGACAATTTTAGATGTTTGTTGGCAGACTCGCTCCATTCATACTCATCAACAGTAACATTTTTGGCAGTGTGGATTGCTGGCTTAGAGAAAAGTGAATGAAAATGGTAGCTATTAGGAAAACTGACAGTGTGGGATATTTGCACTTTTTTTTTTTTTTGCAACTCTAACAGACATCACATAGCGCTAAGCCAGTAAACTCAAAGGGCAGCACTCCTTTTGAGCTTGCCAGGATTACCATGACAAAAGTAAAACCAGAAAACCTTTTTCTGTCTTCTATGGAATTGTCACTGCAGAGTCACAAGGGCATTTTGCAGCTGTGTACACTTACATGAGAATTTATGCATCCACACTAACAACACCGTAAGCAACTTTTTGTCTCTGAAAGCACCTGCCATCCAGAAGCGGATCTGCTGCACCATAACCAAATGGACCATCACAGCCACCAGCATCCCCAGAAAGCCTTCAAGTGACTAAAAAGGTCTTGCTGTGTTCACCATCAAGGTAGTGGGAAATACAAGCTAGAACCTTATAACAGCTATAAGCTAGGGAAATCCTGCTAGGTCAAGCCTCTTACTTAGCCCGGTGGTTTGCAGAGAAGAGTTTTCCCAACAGTCCGTTTTTCCCACTGTTTCTTACCACTTTAGATGACACGAGTGTTAGGGCTCTCAATCAACATTCATAAGAAGCAGACAGATATAGTCATTAACAGCGCCATCCTAATTTCATAACAGACTGAATGTCTCATCCTAAGATGCTAACAACACCGAGATGATTTAAACCTCAATGCCTTCTTGGGTTTTGGCCTAAAAGAAAGCTTTCTTGGGCAGTTTCCGAGATCGTTATTTGATTTGCTCTGAAGCCTCATTTCAGGTTTTAGATGGGGAAGGCACAGGATTGTCAGTCTATTTGCTCAGACATCACCTTGCATATATGTAATCAAAAAATGATGTCACTACTAAAAGAAGGACTGCCCGATTCCTCAGCTCGTATATCCAGAGGCCACAAACTCACTGACTGCAAGAAGGAGATTGGCCAAATCTGATTTCTGGCCTGAAGCCAGGCTATAATCATAAATAATAAATTTATGTTCACATTTGTAGCTGTCTGGCCACACCGTCGCCAACTGAGCAAATACATAGACAGATAATGTCAGGAGAAGATGTCTGAAATCATAAAACTTCTTTTCAGATCCATCTCTCTCGTTACCTTGCCACCACGTGGTACAGAAACCCTCTCGTCAGTAGCTTCATACACTTGAACTAGATTTTCTGCCTCAGCTTCTCTGCAGTTATTCAGTAATCATTGTCTATTGTACATAATCACTACCTACAGCTAAACACATTTATTTCTATTAATATCTTTGTTACTATGGTTATTATATGCAAGAATTAATTAGCAGTACACCAGTGACCTTGATTTTACTTAATGACAAGCATCATCTATTGGCAGAAGCTTGCAATACTAGCCACAGTTGCAGACAGCAGATGGAAAAATACTTAAAACACAAGTAAGCCAGCAAGGGAGTAACTTGTCAGCTGCAATCTGAAAACAGACAAGCAATATTAAGGGCCCCAGGGAAACTGCTGCAGACAAGGTTCGTGCCATGGTAAGGGTAACAGTAAGGGAAGAGATGAAGATTTTCTGTGTTAATTTATAACACACATATGTAATCTAAGCAACTATGGCAAAAGGACAGAAATTGGGGAAAAAAACGCCATATTCTGGCCAATGCAGATTTGCTCCTTACACAAAATCTTTTCCAGAACCTTGTCCAGTTAGGTTTTGGACAGGTCATTTAATGGGATTTCCCTCTTCCTTGGGAAGATCTTCTACAATCCAAAAATCTCTGTGATAGGACATTTCCCCTCATATTAAACCTTCTTATCTCAGGAGCCAAAGAACATGTTTACTTGGGAAAAAATGGTTCATGACTACTAAAAGAAAAGGTCAGTGAATTCCAAATACAAGAGAACTTTTAAGGAAGACAGCAGCAGAAGCTTTAACTGCAAGATACGTGTCTGGAAATGAAGTGAAAAATAATTCTGGAGGAAATAAAACTGGGCAAGTGATCAAAACTTGTGCAAAAAGCAAAAAAATAGCTGCCTCGAAGACACATAGGAAGAAGAAGTAAAAGCCTTTTCAGGAAGAAAAGCCACTACTCAAGCTTTTGGTATAACTGTAGAGCAGTCTGCCTGGCAAGCATGCACAGTACTACTCAAGATTGAGAGATTCAGAATTGCAGACAAGAAAGAGAAACACACTGAATTAGCAGAAGACGAGACTAATTTATGCACAGTATTAAGATGGTATCTAGTACCAATCCAGTTGGTATCGTACCAACTTAGTATAATGCCATTTAGAATTTAACGGAATCTGATCACTACCAAACTAACCAATTGTTCAGAAGATGGAAAGCACCACATCTTATTATTGAAAATCATCTCCATACCTCCAGCTCTACACTACGTACAGTACTGGTGTACCCTAGATATACTGGTAGGGAATAATATTTTCCTTTGTGGACGAAGAGGTCCCAAAGCAATAAGCCTGATGACTTCGCCCTACTTAAGTTACACAAGAAACTGTATACGTTACCATGTAACCTGGTAACAGCCTTTCGCACTATACCGGTAGGCTCCTTATCAGGGTGGATTTAAGGACATTGATGTGTCTGTATACACATGCCACTGGTGGCTTTAAATTATCAGCTTTCTGTTTTTCCAAGCTTCAGCTACATTGAATAAAAGGCTGGGCTACTCAGCCACCCAAAGCAAAATGCAGTTTCACATGCGCCACAAAACATCTTTATGAGTAATCAGTTGTCTTAGCTCCAAGTTATCTATTGCAATACAACATGGCCAAGGTAAAAGTCTTAGAAATTCAATGCAAAGTTAAACTTGCAGAGGGGAAAAAAAAAAAAAAAAAAAAAAAAAAATCAACATTTCCAAACAAATCAGGAACAAGACTAAACTATTCCACAAAGTATGAATCTCATCCCTCTTCTCCCTGACGTCTGCATCCTCACTTACTTATGCTCCCGAGGACACTTTCTTGTCTCAAACAGAAATTACTCTTAAGCACTCCGAATACTGGAAAACTGCAAAGGCTCCAGACTAGGTGCACTTCTTGCGCCATACCCACTGTCAACTAATTTGGTACTAGGAGATCTGTAAAGCAAACCATAAACTAACCTGAAAGGAAAAGAGGCTGGGTTTTGGCAGGGGTTGAACTCCACCTCGCTGAGGAACTGTTTTACTATTTCTAGCTCATCGGCTGGAAGCTCAGTAAAGTTTAAATGCCAGCTGCCCCATGCTCCAAAATCTGGAATGCAAACCCTCGTCAGCTGCCAAGGAATTTCCCAAGACTAAACCTCAAGCAAATAATAACACACAAAAGAAAACTAAGAAGAAACATATAAGTAAATGCACTAGTCAGAAGCCCCACTTCTCAGATTTTAAGAAATGATTTGCCCTGCAATCCAATCTGTATTTTTGTTTCCAACCTGCAGAAAAGAACAGATTATTGCATAATTCAGACTTAACTGAGCAGCTGCAGAGGAGGTAAGAGCTCAAGGAGTCTGGGAGAAATAAGACAAGGGGAGAAGAGTCATGTTTAACAGCTCCTTTTCCTGACCCACCACTTCCTCTGAAGACCAGCAGTAGCATGGAGAGGTTCCACGTGGCCAGCGCAGGGCTCTGCAAAACCCAGCAGCTGACGTGAGGATATCTCCAGCCACATTTTCCTCCTGAGCTACCGAAGGGCAATTTATTTTTGCTGCAACAAGAGTCTATTTAGCATTCCAGAAACGGCACACGCTTCTCTCAAGTCGAGTGGAAGTGGCTGGAAACACCTTGCATCCAGCAGCTGACACACGCTTCGTAAAACTGACAATTTGGTTCTTCTGGTAAACTGCTGCATAGCAACTCTGATTTTAGAGATTACTCTCTGTGAAAGGAAAATACCACCTCCTGTTATGTGTGTTCTGTCTTTTCCCACCCCTATCTTGAACAAAAAAAGCGGTAGCTGTTTATTACTTCAGTCCATAATAGCCTGGGGTTCCATCTTTCTATCAAGAATTCATCAATATTAAAATTTTAAAAAGTAAAAAATCAAAAATGTACTAGGAAAATTAGAAAGTTTCCAAACTACAACATCAAAGGGTTTGCATCCACCCTTAAATGCTTTGCTAGATGCAGCATGTAAGAACTTAAGAAACAAACTTATTCCAGGTGTGTCAATACTCAATACCCTGGCCTGCAAAATAGCTGCCACTGCTGGGAAGGAGACTTGACAAAGCTTCTTTCTTATGAATTGGCTCAGAGTTTCTTCCTACAAACTGTTTCCACCCTGTTCCCAAACCTGCTTCTATTTGCTAGTGTTCCCAGGGCTATTTTCAGAGCAATGTACAAACGGGCTCGTCAGTATTATCGCTACTTAACTGCTGGGGAAACTATGACACCAAACGATTAAGTGACTTCCCCATAGCCACAAGAAGCACCACATTGCCGAGTGCCCCCCAGACCCAACCACACGCCCTACCCAACACAGCCTTGTCGGGCATCTCCCATCTGTCCCCAAACCCTCCCACCTTTTGAGACACGTGTCCTGCTGCTCTCAGGCACACGAAGATCAAGACGTGCACCTCAAAAATTCAGGGAGGGTATCCATATCTGGGTTACCTTCTCTCTGTAACATATTTGTGTTGGTCAAGTCCTCTTCAGCCATGCCAAAATGCAGGCAAGCCCCTTGCAGGCATGACAACAGAACCACATCCCTCCTCTGCTATTCTCTGCTGTTCTTTGCCCGAGCGCTGGCTGCAGGAGAGGGTTATTTAGCTACCAGATTTGTTTTTCAAGCCTTCATGCTTCGGATTCCAACTTGTGTGCTTTGTGGCACTTGGGCACCAAAAAAAATTATTACCTGGCTAAACAGAGCACCCTGAAAAGTGGGAACAGAATGCTTTGCAGATGGAAAAAGTAATGGGTTTTTTATCATCAATTTTTAACTGCTAGCAGCTTTGTGGTTTCACCTATTTCCCGTAGCTGCAACAGCTATTTTAGGCAAATCATCGTCTTCAGCAGTAGAAATTTCCTTGTTCACTGAAGGAGGATATTGAAGCAACTAAAGCCAAAATTACGTCTCAATTCTAGCAGAAACTCTGTCCCTTGCAAAGGTTCTCCAGAGGTCCCTTCTGCCTAAATCACTTCATGACTCTGTAGCTTCATCAGGCCATTCCCAGATGCAATTTCCTTTCTTTCCTCCCTAACCACCATGCTCTTTAAATTTCTTCCAGTTAATTTAGATACTTTCACTTATCTACTAGCGGTGGTTTCATCTGTTGCGAGGATGAGGTGCAATTAAAAGTGAAAGAGGGGAGGAGTCAGGGCAATCTCGTCTGAAAAAAAGGGATGTACAGCCTAAACCACTGGGAACTGGGAAGAAAGGCTCTACTAAGGTGCAGTACAGTTTATGATGATATACATGACGCTGTTTCTTCTGGCTGCGTACCTGACCTACATCTACAGGCATCAAAGTATTACATCCTGCACACGCTACTCAATTGTTTTGTTTTCTAGGATTTTTTAAAATTCTGTTTCTAAAGCCCGTCTTATTGATACAAAAAGGTGGCTCCATTACTGTGCTATGAAAGACGGTTCTGCCAACTTCTGCCATGCCCCCTCTTCCTCTGTATGACATCGGGATGAAGCGGAAAGTGACAATTGAAGGCGTGATCGATAAACCTGGCTGCACAGCCATGCACCTGCCAAAGATAGTTTGGCTTCAGCCTTCACTGGAAAGGTTGTACTGTCCAAAACGTTGCCCATCATTCAGCAACCTCCAAAACCAAGGAAAGGAGGAAACAAACCAACAGAAGCAAAGTAAGGTACAAGATGACACCAAAAACCTTGTTAGAAACACTGTCTTAATCCCTTCCACAATTCCCAGTCTTGCTCCACTGTAACATAGCACCTTGCAGATACTGTCCCAACCAACACATGAAACAGCAACTGAGATCTTAAGTGTCTAGTAATCCACTGTAACAGGCTGGGAATAAAACAGAGCAAAAACCTCCGTGGCACTCAAGTACTTCATAAACTCAGGAATGAAGGGCCTCTGTGTGCGTCAGTCCCTGTTTACAAGCACGGCTCTAGCAAAGACAAAAACACAAGCCCAGTATCCCCCATATTTCTGCTGCACACATCTGTTATCAACCGGGCCAGTTGCCTGGACCGGTGACTCAAGCACCGCACTCTTTCCTCTGCAAACAGGTCTCATTTTCCGTGCTGGTTTTCCTTTGTATTTTCTCAGTGATAGCGCTGGCGTTACCTCAGCCAACTTTTCTCTCTCATTTCTCCTCTGCTTCCTTCTCACCCTACTTTCAGAGATTCCTGAAGTTCCTCCTCAGCTGCGGTCCTCCAGGGCTCCTGTCAAAGCCAGGTACGCTTGCGGTTCCCTTCGCCTGCATTCAGACCTGCTCCCAGAACCCCACCCCAGCTCCTCTGCTGACACCAGCTTTCATTTCTTTCAGAGGCTTCTGACTCAGTGGCTCCTTCACATCGGCCCTCTGGAACTGGAGCAAGCGCAGCTGTTATCTGATTATTTTCTCCACTTAAATTTTATTCTTTTCTTCCAAACAGCAGGATTACATGTTGCATTTCCTCTGGAAACCATGTAACATGCGCAATTAGAGAGTCTATTAGGGCCTACTACTCCCCAGGCTCGCATGTTCTAACACATGTAATAAAGAAAACATCACAAAGCAGTTGTCAGATGCAGCAATGTATAAGAGCTTTCTAATGAAATTCAATAAAAATAATTTTTATAAGGATTTCCACTGCAGTGCTGAGAACTTAAATCCCAAAGCGTGAAATGAACTAAGTTTGGGCAGTTTGGCTTGCCACATTTACCACATGGGGATAAATACCACCTTTATAATACTCTGAAATCAAGTGTCTACCACTGCTGCACTGAGCGCTATTAAAATAAAATAATAATAAAAAAACCCCTAAAACAAAAAGAGGGTACTTTCAAACAAAGCCAGGAAGAGGTAAAGGCAATTCACTGTTTTATTTTAAAGCAATAGATGTGCTTCCATAAATAAGTACAGACTGGTAAACACACCCGAAGTACTGCTCTTGTCATACAGCCTCGGAGGAGTTCAAACCAGATTCAAGTTCAAACACACAGCAAGCAGCTGAGGCTTCAGACAGCTCGTAGGGAGAGCCCTTTGTTCCAGCCATAACGGTTTCATGTTTGGCTATAAACATTCTCCTGCAGGATCTGCCTCCTCACTACTGCAGCCATGTGCCAGTGTGGAAGAACCAAAAAGTGAAACCACCTAATCTGTTTTCTTTTCCGAGCTAAATATAGGACAAAAGAGTGAAAAGCACAGATGGTGAAAGCACTGCAAGTTTTTAGGCTCTTCTGCTCTAGGAATTTAAGCTGCTAAAGAACAACACAGGCTAAGCCTTCTGAAGTACATTCATAACTCCCAGCTCTGTCGCCGACGGCAAAGCCCAGCTTTACAGATCACCGCAAGTGACCACTGTCATCCTATTAGGCATGTGATTCACTTAATCTGAACAGTTGGTGTGAAACAACTCTTTTATATTTCCCTGATCTTGCTGTCTCTCATGACCCTTCCTTGCAAATTTCCAGATAGAAAAGGAACAAAAACACACCCTGTGCAGAAATGACTTCAAATGAAGACATAGTAAGAGGAACACAGAATTATTTCACATGCAAATTGAAAGCAGAAAATAAAGGCAAATTAATGATTCAGTAGCAAAATTCTTCCGGGCAAACGAGCATAGCTGAAAGAAAGACCCAAAGGGAGTGGGAAGCTGAGTTATTTAGAGGAAACAAAACCGGAATGGAAAAACATCATTTCTTTTTATACAACATCAAACTGTGTTCAAAATGCATTTCTCCAAAACATCCACAGTAGTTACACAAGAGAGGGGCAGGATCAGACCAACATCCCCAAACAGCAGAGTGACTCCAGCTAGTAGGAAAACAGGTAGAGTTCCAGAATTTTTTGTGACTCCCTGTTCTCCCTGGAACTGCACAGACACAGGTGAACACTAACAACTGTCCTGATCAGAGGGGAAAAGGGGCACTTTGAGCAGGAACGTGTTGTAACAGTGCAAGGCAAGGCAGACTGAAAAGCAATATTAAGTAAAAGCACCAGCAAGAAAAGTCTATTTATCTAAAGAAAGAGAACTGTCTGTAAGAACAAGGCACACACCCTTTCATTCTAGAAGGAGTGGTACCAAGGAAATAAAGCCCAGCTCTATTTCAGCTGCCATTAATAACTGCTCTCATCCACCTCTCCTTGTTATAAATACTTCAGTGCCTCCTGACAAGAAGGCTGAATCCATAACGAGCACGACATGCTGATTTGAGGTGGAATGAGACAGAAAGCTCAGAGATTTGTGATGTCAGGTCTAGCAGAAATTCCCCCAAATTAGAGCACTGAACAGATCAAGCAGCAGGCTCTATTACACTCCTTTTTGCTACACTGCCTGGAAAGCTGGAGTACTGAGCAACTAGTGACTCAGAACCTCCACAGACAGACACTTTATTGAGGGGACTGCTCGCTTAAAGTTTGCGGGGATTCTCCTGAGGTTCCACAAACTCTCAGGATTTACTACCACCCTCAGAACACCTGAGACAATTTGGCCTCAGAGAGCCAGGATTCCCAGGTCTTAATTCCTTGCTCCAGCACCGACACCATGTAACCCTGCACAAGTCACTTCAAGCCCCTCGCTTTGTATCTGAGCTTCTCCACCAGTAAAAATGGAAAGGACTCGATCACCTGCAGGTCATAAAGCACAGAGAGGAAAGGCACTGTGCCATGCCGTGCCTGCACCAGTATCCTCAGAGACACACCACCTTTATATTTCATCATATTATTCTGATCTTTCAGCAATGCAGAGGGAGGATGTGGCCGTGGCCATGAGATAACACAAGAACCGTTAACTCTGATGCAGCCCTTTTCTTTCAAAAGAGAGGGCAACTGAGGCACCGAGACGTGCCCAAGATCAATCCCCCGGCCAGTGGCAGGGCCACAGATGAAGCTGTATTTACTGACTGGCAGTCTCACACGTGAAGCGCCAGATGATGGTCTTCCTCGACGCACCTTTTAGTGCCTTTAATGAGCTCCACTGAAAATGACAAAACATCAACGAAAATGACAACCGAACGCCTGAGCGTGCGTGCTATGTGCAGCAGGTATTACAGCATTCCTTCTCGCCCTCGGTACCTGTCGTTGTTTATATTCTCCTCTCGTCTCTTGAGCTTTAACACACTCTCACCCACTCCCAGCCGAGCGGGAGCCGCTGTGGGAAGCGGCCCAGGCCTACAGCCATCCCCAAGGGTCGGCAAACGCAGCCCCCCCCCTCAGGAACACACACCCGCCCGGCCCTTTCCCTGCACCGCCGGCACCAAGGCAAGACCGGCAGCGGCAGGAGCCGGGCCGGGCTGGAAACCTCCACCGCAGCTCCCGTACACCGGGGTCGGAGGAGCCGGAGCCCGGCAGGACGCGGCCCTGAGGAGGAGGGCGGCAGGGCCCTCAGAGCCCCCCGCCTTCCCCGGGCC
>VFFE01007624.1:1224051-1296326 GCA_008921705.1 Burhinus oedicnemus | reverse complement strand
GCCCTAAGCCGCCTCAGGGGGCGGCAGGCCCGTCCCGTCGAGGCGGTGTTTGTTGTGGGCCCCCTTCTGTCCCCTCCCCTTCCTCGGGGTCGGTGATGGCGGGGCCAGCTGCCGGTGGTGTGTGTGTGGTGGGGAGGGAGCTATCATGGCAGCACGGAGGAGGAGAGGAGCAGGACGGGGCTGAGGCGGGCCTGGGGTTCGCCTCCCGTCTCCAGCCCGGGGTTGTGATTTCTGCCAGGTTGTGGAGCTCGTCGGTCAAAGGGCTGCGAAGCTGTTAAAGAGTGACTAATTGATAGGAAGAGGGGGCATGTGATCCAGCGGGCCCAGGAGATCTTAAAGGGCGCTTTCTCTGCGGAACGGCAGGATGAGCTGAATTCAGGGGTGGATTATGGTGCCCTGGACCCTAAAGTGGGCTTCACAAGGAAGGGAAAGTGGTAGAAAGGCTGTATGGAAGTGTTAAAGCTGCCATGGTCTCTGTGTGAAAGTTGCCTAGGTGTTTGGTAAAAACTTAGCATCCCCTTGCAAAGTAGGGGTCTCTCTCTAAATACTCTGGCTTTCGGTGTATATTTTGGCTTTATAAAAGCTCTCTGTCATTGGCCTAGAAAAAAAGCAGGTACAAGTTATCAGGGAAGCTGCAGCTTGAGAAGAATGGGGGGAAATATGCAATATAATGGTGAAAAACAGAAACCAGGAGTGTGCGTGGTGCAGTGGGTCCAGTGACTGTGAAAGAATGCTGTGAAATTGCTGCTGTCTGAATTGTGGGGTTGGACTCGTTATTACCACTTGCACCTTTTAAACCATCTCTAACAGCTTTGCTGTTGCGTAGGGCGCTAATCAAAATGTGACTCTTGTAGGTTTGCATCTCTTCACTGTGATGAATGCAGGAGAGCAAAGTGTTTTCTATTTCAAATACTGTTGACAGAGATTACTTAATTAAGTTGTAGCTACTATTTTTTCTTAGTGGTTTAACATCAAATCCAGAAAACTCAGGTTTGAAACTTTAAATACAAGTGAAGGTCTTGATATCAACAGTTGGGTAAAAAACTTGGGCTGAATTGTTGAGCTAATAAACAGTACTAAGACAACTTTGTCACCTTTTTCCTTTCGTCTTTCCCTCCTTCTACAGCTCTATATTGAATTATATTGGCAAATCTGCATCTGCAGAGGGAGTAAGGGAATAGCAAATAATACCATGTGCTTTGTAAGCTGATACAATGTGAAAGAAGGTCTCTCTCGAGGAGTTCAGGAGTTTGCTTTGGAGAAGTGCTTCACAGCGGAAGATGCTTTCTCACTTTATTCGTGTGTTGATAATATGAATAAAACTACCGACACTGCAGCATAATACTGTTTTTTTTTTCTGGGATGTTCCTTGGGAGAGCAGAAAGCCTAGCAGAGCTGAACCTGAAAGTTACTGCTGAAGATACTATGTATAGCCATAGTGTTCCTGGTGTGTGTTGAAGTAGCTCTTTCTTTTTCAGGTGTATTTAATTTCTTTTTGAATTAACAGTATCTCAAATACAACCTTATAACCAATGGCTTTTTAAAAAAGTCTTTTAATTACAGTTGAAGAAAGTCTTAAGTGATGAAAATAGCTTTAATTTCATAACTTCAGTGGCTAGTTTGGTTCAGAAAACATAAGTTTTCAAATTTTTGTTGGAGTATTGGTTGATAAGCCTTGTAGATGGACGGGGGCATACAAAAAGGAAATCTGTTAAGTTGGTGTAATGTATACAAGAGTGTATGACAGTTAGTGCAGGCTGTAGTGTGGTTACTCTTAAAGTGGGCTTAAAGCCTGTGAGAGTTTAACCTTTCAGCAGCAGGGAGCTGAGCTGGGTATGCTGACAGGTGCTGCTCGTTTTTCTCATGTGTTCTTGCCAGGGTGCTGCTTTCCTGGCCTGTGGTATCATTTGTTGTGCCTGTTTTTGTGCAGTTTACAGTTCTGCTGCTGTGTTTCTGTCCCGTTCTCCAGCTCCCACCTCTTCTTAGTATGGCCTTTGGGTTATTGGCCTGAATGTCCTAACCCTCCTCTCAGTGGTTACAAAAAGCTGCAATCAAGACACATTTTCCTTTTCTGGAAGCACCTTTCCTTTATCACATTGAGGGCCCCTGTGTAATCCACACTGCCCCAGGTGATGTTAGGCAGTGACCTAGTAGGTTTGTTTTTTGTGGCCGAGAATGAGGGTCAGAATCTTCTATCACCAGTCTGTTCTGCAAATAATTTGTCTTGATGAGACTGTCATGTCACTTTTCCTTGTATTAAAGGTATGGCACTTTTCCGCAGTGATGATCCCTTTGCTCTCTTTCTGCATCAGGACTAATGTTCATCTGCAGGAAATGGTGAGGGAGTTCACAGCAAGGGTGAGAGAAGTGCATTTACTTGGTGGGCTGAGTTCTTTTTAGCGATGTCCATGAATGGGTTAATTAACAAAGACGTGAATAACTTTCACTAGAACTTTTTTCACAAGTGTGGCAAGCTGCTCTTTGGTGATAATTATGTCATCTCCAGACTTGAAGTTGCTTCCCTGTTGTATGCCTTTCACATATTGTAGTAAATAATCTGGGCTGTAATGTGTTCTGAAAGAATATTTCCAATAGTATCATTAGGAATTGTATTTAATGTGTTTAAAGTGAATTTGCAGTTCTGCTGAAACAGAGGAATTATTTTAAAATAGCTCATTCGGCCAGTTTGGTGGAAAAAATTAGTGGTTGATTGTGGAGCAATATAGATACTTGTAAGCAGCCTTTAAAAGTCTGTCCGCTTCTCCAGTTTACCTGGCATTGCTCAATGCGCTTTCGAAGTTCTGGCAGACTTGGGACAGTACTAAGAAACTGCCAGCTGGTTTTATTAACAATATTGCAAAAATGCTTCAGGTAGCACATATGCATCTTAAGTTTCTGAGACTGTTCCTTGATCTTCAAGAAATACAGGTTAAACACTTTGGTGAGTTGTCTTTTTCCCTGTTATTTATTAAACACTTTCCTAGAGTTCTGCCTCTTTTTAATTACGCGTTGAGTTCTGTTTGTGGGCTGTTCTAACTTCTTAGCTTTCTGCTACATAAATCCAACTTTGCCCTTTCAGAGAGTCCCGGCTGTACATGTTTTAAAGGCAGCACGCGTTGTCCCTCTTTACTATTTATTTATTTATTTTTTCATTAGAAGTTGTGAGGCTTTAGAGTGAGAGGTTGAGCTTTCGCTTTTGGCCTACAACCAAAAGTGAACTTCTCCAGAAGATGTTTTGGCACCGAAACCGTTTCTTCCTCGGGAGGAAAACCCAGGCAGCGTAGTTGGGAGGGCGTTTTGCTGCCATTGCATCTCGGATGAAAATCCACCCTCCATTAAATGGCATGCTTAACTCCTGCTCCCTTCCCCCCTCCAGATGTTATGCAATGCAGAAGCCCGGCTGCCTGCAGACTGAAGCACATCCAGCACCGCAGGTTGGAGGGAGGGGGCTGTTAAAAGTGATTTTTGTGGTGAAGTTAAGTTCCAGGTGTCTACAGCTCTTCAGTGTTATGCGATAGTATGGCCAGAAACATGTCTGAACTTGTCTAGACTCGGTATGTCTACCTACATGAGAAACTCCTTTTGAAAACCCTTTGTGCTAATGTTTTAAAAATAGGGATTGTTCAGGTCAGACGGTTGATGCTCAATGAGCCTGCACCGAAATACCTACTCGAGTCTCCCTAACACGAGAATGGTTGTAGGTCTCTGGATAGATGGTACTACAGCAGACTGGACTTCCTGAAAACATTTGGAAAACAGAAGTTCTTAAGTATCAGTCTAGCACTGACTATAGTTTTCAGCAATATGGATTAGTGTAAATGTAAGAGCAGAGGGAACTTTGCACAGAACATGCATTTTATTTTTTGTTAACACTCAGTTAAGGCCTATTTCATAAAAGTCATTAAGAGTCCTCTAAAGTTGGTATGGGAGTTGTGTTGTGAAAAGGAAGAGGAATTACTTTTTTTTAACTGGAGAGTATACCAACTTTGAGGGTGAGAGGCCGCAGCGCAAGGCTTGGAGCTTCGTTAATTCTGTGAGAAAGTGAATTAATTTGATTTGAAGTAGCTAGTGGTGCTGGATTTAAAAATCCATATTTCAACACAGTTGACTGTGAAGGGATTCTTAATTTGGAAGACTTATTTTAATGTATGTATATTTCAGTAATTTACATGTAATACTTCTTTACATTCTCTTTTTAGCTTTTGTTTAGAAAGCTGCATTTTTATTAGTGTAGTAGGTGTGATATTTAATTGAAATGTGTCAGATACTGATGGTTTCCATTGTGTGTGTGGGAAAAAAGTTTTATTGTTGCAAACCCTAGGCTTTTTTGATCTAGCTTTCTGGTGAAAAAGGTCTTTTTAAGGTCATTTTTTGTAAGTCAGATCTCTTCTGGAGGTCCTCAATTTTTTTTTTTCATATGCTTAGGATAATTTGTAGCTGTATGATAGTTTTAGTAAGATGATGTTTTGCTTGAAAATATTTATAACTTTATCTCTGGAAAATACTACAGAAATCTGCTGTAAAACCTCTTTCTATATTGTGTCTGTATGTGTGACCGAGGGGAGCCAAGGTGAGGTAGGGATTAGCTAGTGGTGATAGCAATTTTTACATCAGAAATACAAAATTTTTGAGCATAGCAAGGAAAAGGTATCTAACATTTTTGTGCAAGTGTTTTATTGGTCTCTGAGAACAGACAGAATATTGCCTTTTAGCAAAATTAAAATTGCTTTATACATGCATGTGTTCATCCCTGTGGGTGAGATGTTTAAATTCTGCATATCAAATGAACCACCTATATTGCCCAGAAGTGGATATACTCGATTGGAAGTCTAAGGACATGTTTTACCTAATAGTTTGGAGTTTTTTATTGCTTTTACTCTGACTTTTTAAAAGTGCTTAATTTTTGCTTTCTAGCAAAGATAATACGATGCTACTTTAAGTAGAACTCGGATCTATGGATGAAAGCATATCTATTTACACTTGATACTAATGCTGGAGTATAGGTGCTATTCAGAGAAATACTCAAAGTATATTTAGGTAAGACAGCAGGACATAGCAGACTCAAACCAACAGGAGTCACACACATGTGATGCATTTCCCACAGCGGGTAACACTAGTACTCCTGGTCTTGATTTTTAACCTTGCAGCTGTTTGCAGAACTGCCATTAAAAAAAAAAAAAATGCAGATGTCCTCTGCTATCATTTTTTTTTTTGATTGTTTTTCAAAAGAAGCTCTCCAAATGTGCGTCAGGAAAAACTTGGGTTTGAAATGCTCCTTCTCAGCTTGGACACAGACAGGTTACCGTGTGTTGGCCAGAGGATAGTGCCGATGTGCGGACAGGCTCTTCATCCCAATGTCCTCGGCTGTCCTGCACTTGCTGTATTTAAAGGTTTGCTGGTACAATATACCCAGTCATCCTATGGTATGGTATTTTTCCAGTCTTCAAATAGTTGTGTGTTATGTTTCAAAGATCTATGGAAAAAGCATATATAGAAGGCAAATATAAGGACATGCAAAGTCAGACCGTGCAGCTGTAAAGTTTTTAGGAATTACCTGTCAGCATATGAATATTGAGGTGGAATGCAGGGCCTTAGCTGTACCATGAAACCTTTGATGGTGTGGTTATATCAAAAGCCATTTTTATTGATTACAGTGTAGCTCTACAGGATTGGTCTGGTAGAGGGATTCACTACAACTAACGGCTGCCATTAAAATTACCTGCATTTTTATTCCAACCCTTAAACACCAGCAACCCCCCAAGAACTTAATCAATCTTTTAAATCCAAACACTAGTTTTATATCATTCTTTAGATGCAAATATGCATCTCTGCTATTACTGATCAAATACTTCCAATTATAGACCTAATAGGGTGTTAGATTTGTATTTTTGTACATTTGTTGTGGGGGGGAAAAGTCTATTCTTGCCTGGGCTTGTATCAAGATCTCTTCTCTACTTTTTATTTGGATATCCTGACTGAAGTGTGAACAAATTAATTTGGTTTCTGCAGCTGTTTGAAGGCAACATTTTTGTTGATGTCCAGTAAATTAATCAACTGCTATCAGAGAACTCCCGTCTGATTTTTCAGTAGATGCTCTGTCTTGCTACATTTACCGAGTTTCCTCTTTTTCTCCACATGTGAGAAGTCAAAGGAAAGGTAGGATAAAACAACAAATGGTAGGATTTTCTCTTTCCCAGAACTAATGAATATAAAGCTTGCTTTTGTGTTCATGCTGGCATTGCTGGATTCACCACAAAGATGATTATGCCATCGCGAGTGGGGAGTTGTGCTGTGTGTGCTTTACCTTAGAAGAGTTCAGGGGTCCCTGCTGTCCGTGTTTTATCTGCTCTTTGTCTCGGCCCGTGGGACTCCTGTGACTTCTCTTTTGCTAATCCACATTCATATAAATCTAAGGAAAACTTCCCCACTGCTCTGTGTAAATCTCAAGCTTAGTCTTGGTACTCCTTTCCTTTTGAGAGAGCAGTAGGGGGAATCCTCTGGTCGTGGAGGAGGCAGGAAACCTGAGACCTGATCTTTTGAGTCAATCCTCCTCCTTCCCTGGAAACTTCTTTGGGTTAGTTCAATACTCATCCAGACATCTGTTAGAAAAGTGATAGTGGCGGGTGGGAAGTCATATTACTTTGCTTCTCTTCTTCCTATATCAGGTGATAAAAACAAACCAGTCTTGCGTTCTTTGTGTCCCAGTACATAGGAAGTGTTTTAAGTGATCTAGGTCTTAATGTGACTAGTCAGATTAGTATTTGTAGGTGGTGACCAGCTGGACTGAATCAGGTGAGAGAGGTGCGAAGCCCTTGGTTTAAAAGATCCTTTGGGTTTTGATAAAGTTAAATAGTAGAGGAGAGGGAAGATGAGGATTTAAACTTGATGGTATTCTTCCTGTAAAACACTTGATGGACTGCTGTCCTTACAGGCAGAAGAGACACCGTAGAAACAGGTCTAGTAGTTCTTGATGTACTGTCACCAAAGTGCCAGAACAGGCTGGCAGTCTCTGAGCTGTGGCTGCTGCTAAGTGGTGCGTACATAGGGTCGCTCATACCCTATGGCTGGGGAGCAGAAAGGAGGTTTTAAACTGTTTGATCCATTGTGGCTAACGTAAGCACAGTGGATGTCATCTTAGTACACGTGAACTATTGTAGACTGTTGCATCTCTGGTGTCCACAACTGCCCCTTGATACTCCTGAAAATAACAAAATTAGAGAATGAAACAATTGAAAAATATTTTCTTGGACAGCTTTTTTTTTAAAAACAAACAAAAAAACCCAACAAACGAACACCTATTCTCCAAAATAAGTCAAATATTTGACCTGATTATTTTGAAAGAAATCTAGACTTCAAATATATTGTATTTTTAATTACGGAACATACTGTAATTGTGCTGTGCTCCAAGATACAAAACATTTAAAAACCGGGTGCATGTGAAATGGAAATGTAAGCAGACAACTGTAGCAGAAGGAATTGGGTACAATATAATTTTAGTCCAGCTGGACTGCCTTACATGCCTGAACTTGTTCTCAGACAGTTTCTGTAGCTTAATCCCCCTTTACTTTAATGCAGACAGTTATAGATTGGTGACATAGTTTACACTGAGGAATTAGCAGTTACAGAATCTTTTGCGTACTGGCAGCTCTTGATTACTTTCCACTGGGAAGAGCTGTTGCCTGTTTTCAATGGCAGCAAGTGGAGAGCAGCTCCTGCTGTGACATTCTCAAAATATTTTACCCCATGCTTAAAGCTCCTGACCACCTGCTTTAGGAGGGCTCAGCTGCTGGGGGTGGCTGTGTGGACTTGTGCTTATAGCACCACCGTAGTATTGATTGTGTCACCGAGGCCACTTGGCTGCTGTTTGGCAAGGTACAGTGCTCAGCCAAGTGTGGGCACCGCAATAATGGTGAAACTGCTGATGTGTGTGTTTGTACGTAGAAGCCTGCTAAAGGAAAGTGATTTCCTTTGGTGGTTTGGGGTGTGCTGAGCACGGTGTGCCTCTTGTGTGGCCTCTCAGTTTCTCTCCTTGTGCTGCCCCTGCAGAGCGTGCAGTATTGCTTCTAGTCACCGCAGGTTTCGGTCTTCTTCCTGGAACATCCCACTTGTATTTGGAACTGGCTGTTTTCAGCTAAGACAATGAAATGTTTTTCCTGTGGCTTCATGTGAGAAAATACATAAGCTTCGAATTAGCCAGCTCTTTTTTTCCCCCTCCTTCAGCTTAAGCTTTAAGTTCAGCTTAAAGCTTTCAACTTCCCTCAGAGGTCTTTTTGGATTGCCTACAGTAGTTTCCTAACCTCATGGTTTAGTGTAAGAGGTCAAGAATGAAGATAACTGATACACAAATTTTGCTTTCTGAAATGATGTCTGTTCAAAGCCGTTCACTGATTAAAATTCCAGTCCTTCAAAACATCTTGAGACTTTCCACTTAATTGCCACGTGTCATCTCTATTGAAAATGTTTGAATTGAAAACTCCAGGTAAAAGTGCTTCCCTGTGGCGTAATGAGTGCATCTTTCCCCCCCCCTTCAGCTTTTTATAAGGCTTTGAGTAAAGCGTCTCTGACTTCAGGAGCAGTAATGTCCTAGCCTGTGTTGTTACCAATCCAGTTCTCCAGTAGCTGGGGCAAATAAAATCCAAATAAGATGCTAGCGACTAAGAGACAAAGAGAGTGGACTTAGGATTGCCTCATTTGGATGTCCTCCATATACATTTTTAGTCTCTCCCACCTGCATCATGTAGAGATGTTCCATTATTTAGGAGTGAGAAATTATCCATCTGCTGCACTATTTCTTTTGTTCATTTCTTTCTGTTTTTAACAATAGACACCTTATGGGGCGTTATGGTGCCTGGTTACATATTGCATTTGGAGAACGAGAGAAAGGTCTGTAAAGGTTGAGAATTCAGTTACGGAAAGAGTACAAGGTGTTCTACGTAACATATTATGTTCTTGAGATTTTATTGTACTTCTGTATCGCTGCTCAGTTTTTGCATTGCATGTTTCCAGGAGAAAAACACCTGAGCTGCTTTTCTCATGACAAAATATTGTGCCGTATGTGAGTGCTGAGTACATACAATGAACATACATTACCGCTTGGGCACTTGCCTGGCTTTTCTCTACCTCCACAGAGAGAGAGAAACGTAACTTGGCATTCACTTTATTACAGTTGCTCTGCACAACGAAGTGACCAAGTCCATTTGTCAAAGTGCTTTCTACTTGACTTAATAAATGTCCTGTACTTAGTGCCTGTGTATGATCTAAGGGCTACATCCTGTGTGAAATTCTAAATTGAAGGCTAACTTGGTATTGCGCTGAGAAGTCTAGCCTTTGCTTTTTCTGACAGCTCAGGAGAATTGGAGCACTGGGAACTTTGACCCATTAGCTGGTGGTAGGTGGTGTGGCTGTAGAATTGGGTAGGAGCTAGTAAGAGCAAAATTTGCATGCTAGATTTTGAGCTTAAGCTTTGATTTGATTTGGATTTTTACTCCTCAAATATTTAAAAAAAAAACAAAAACCAAACCACCAAAAACCTCTCTTTCATCAAAAAAATTGTCAATAAATGAAAACTTACAGATTCCTATAACGTTTATAGTTAAAATTTTAAAGTTGCTGCTTTCCACTGTAAATGTTATTTCGGAGTGGAATTATTATGTGTCACTGCATACATTAGACACCCTGCACATCATAAGGGGTTTTTTAGAGTTCAGATCTTTAAGCTGCTGGATTGAAAACAAAACCAAAATACCGTTCCTTGTGTCAGCCGTGCGTGATGGTTGGTGGGAGAGGTGTGTGGGAGGGTTACAGCTGCTGGATGGTAGAGGATTCCTCCCATTCACTTTCCCTCTGTTTGCCAGGACTCTAATGTCCCTTGTCTGATACGTTAGGGTGACCTGTTTGTATTGCTTTCCTTCCAAGATGCTTACCTTCTCTATGTTGAAAGAATCATATGTTTTATTGGTAACAGAAGGATTAGGTATTGTGCATGTGCCCTGCTTTGCATAAGGCTGCGGTGAGTAAGCCACAGTGCTTTGATTTCTTCATTCTCCTAAAAAAGAATCTGATTCAATTAATATAATTTTTTTTTCAATTACCCATATATTGCTTTTTGTTTGCACAACAGTTAGGTTGTATAAGGAGGCCTCTAGTTTGTGAATTGATTTGGAAGAGTTTCTTTTATTTTTGAATACTGCTTGGTGACCTAGTTAATTGGGAGTAATTACTGTCTAAATATATTGGTTTAACATAACAAAAGGCTGTCTGGAAAAAAACAGGGAAGGGAAAGAATGGCTCAAGATAAACCATGTCTTTGCAAACACTTAAGAGTTGTTAAGGGACATCTCCAGAGCTATTAGCAGAGACGGTTTTAACTTCACTATTGTAATTTAGCTCCCGAGGCTTGAAACAAAGCAGCAGAGGAAAAAGAATTGATTTGAAAAGGAACACTTTCTCTAGTTCATCTGGTAGTATTTTGTTGGAAAAGCACTTGACATGTAGGAGTCATGGGGTGCCCTTGGAAAGGAAGGAGTGGGATACCCATAGTTAGAATGGATTTAGTTGATAGTATGGAGCTATAACCTTTATTTGCTGCCTTCTCCCCTTTCTCTTTCCAGAATCTTGCTCTTAAGACTAAAATTCAGTGCTGTTTTGATTTTAAGTAGGCTCACCTGGTCACTGGGGTGACTTCTGGTTGCAGGCTTTTTCAGGAGTTTGAGGCTAAATCCTGTCAGACCTGCTCTGTAAGTATGGCAGAGCTACTAACTGTTGCAGTCCAGGACTGCTCTAAAAATGGAAAAATTGCTTAATTTAGGAAAGGTAAGGAGGGCCTGACACCTGAAGGGCTATGTTAAGAAAGATTTGTAGGGCCATCCCTGTAATTAGGCAAGATCAGTCATATAAATTACACTGGCTGGATTTGGCACGCTCATCTTCATTTCAAAGTTGTTTGGTTTACAATAGTAATTTATCTCACATGGCAGAGGGAAAGGGGGTAGTGTGGTGCAAGTCACACCTAGGAGGAGTAAAATAAAGCAGGCGTGGATGTGTAAGCAGGAGCCTTTAGATGACGGCCCTTTCCTCTCGGAGATCTTAACTCCTGTTCCTGTCCCTGAAGTACCTGCAGTTGGTGCTGTGCAGTTACAACTGGGGCACAAGGGTAAGGACCTAAAAAAAAAAAAGTGTATTTATTTAAATATATATATAAAAACACAAATTTCAGAGCCTTGAGTGTGTTTGCCCTTGAAGCCATCTCTCTCATAAATGCTTGCATTTACTTGGGAAGTCCACTAATGTGCCTATAGTAGAAAGGCAGAGGGGCAGGGTGTACCACGCGGTCTCAATAACCTGCAAATACTCGGGTTCTAAAATAGTTTGCCTCTGCAAATGGCACTCATTTTCCCCTAGCAAAGTACTGCGTGCGAACTGATACTTGGGGGTTTTGGGGGTAGGGAAGGGAGAGGGAGCACTGTCTCTTGGAAAGAGCGAAAACAAAGCTAGCAGTGATACGTTGCTGGTTTTGCTGGTTGTGTAAGCAGAGAACATGACTAAAATGTGAGCGCCGTGGGTATCTCTTGCAGCAGAGCGGTCCCATACAGCCTCTCAGTGGCTATCTCTTAGGGTTGTCTGTGTCAAAGAACTTAAGTCAGATTTGCTTTGTCATCCTGACTTTGGCTCTTGCCACTTTCAATTTCTCTTTAGTTTCTGGAAGCTTCTTTTTAATTCTCTAGTGGGAAGGCCAAGATGTATCCGGACACGCAAAAGGGCTCACCCCGAACAGAACCCTCTGCGCATTGGTCAAAACGGTGGGAGCAGGAAGGTGGATTTGGAAAAATCTGATCACAAAAGGGTGGCAAATCTGTTTTTCGGCATGTGTTCTTCTTTAGTTAGTTTTTAACTAAATGCTGCAGAGGACTGGAGTTGTTTCCCAATGGCAAAGCAAGCAATGAAATATGACACAGGGAGGGGAAGAGACTTGGCAGAGGGCCTATGTGCACAAATAGCCCACTACCTTTTGAAGCGTATTTACAGCCAAGCAAACAAAAAACAGTGCAGGCTGCCTTACAAAGAATTACAGTAGAAATCTGCCCCTTGGAACTTTTATTTTTTCCTCTCGATGTCAATAAAACGCCATTACTACTAATTCCAGTATCATAACTCACAAGATGTTGTGGTATGTCTGAAAAGGTAGTTATGTAGTAGTGGATTAGGAAGCGAAAGAGCTATTTGCTGTCTTTTGTAGCTTTCGGAATACCTTTTGTCTTGGACTGCTGTAATACAGGAAGAAATCCTAGTGAAAACTAAACTCTAGATCTCAGCATGTTAGCTGGTTGAGCGAACAGGAGTCTCTTGGCACAGCCCTGTTGCGAGTTATGTAAATCTTGTGCAGTGTATAAGCAACAGGCGGTTGGTGACGTAAAACTGAGCATTTGTCTCTATTTATTGGCTAACGTGACATGCACCCTTCCTGTAGCATGCGACTGAGCTAGCTGTATTAAATATAGCCCTGACACTCCTAAGTAGAAAATGCCTCGAGCTGAATAATGGCTTCTGGTCTGAAATTCATTGTTCTAAATGTGGAAATCTTACACGGTGGCTCTTTTGTCTCCCCTTCGTATCAAAGTCCATTCCGTGTTGATGGCGAAAGGTCTCGCTGCAAGCCTCAGTTTGCTGAACTTGCCGATCGATCACCATGGCCGCGTTGTGCCCAACATTCCTCCAGTGCCTCCTAACGCATTGGCTGTGCTCTGGGTGACTTAGCAGGATGTCGGTAACTCCTGCGGTGATTATCTTCTGTCATTCGTGGTGGATTACCAAACTGATACATCTGTTGTTTAGGTCCTCTCCATCGCTGGTGTCTCACGGATCTGCCTAATACTGCTATTACCCCCCTTTGACCCAAGCTCCAGTGCTATTAGCTACTACATTTTGGGTCCTCTATGTTTTCTGTGAAGAGAAAGCAGTGATACTTCTCCCACGCAGTTCTGATTTTTATCCAGAATGCCTGATTTTTTATTTTTTTTTTCCCTTGAACACTGTAGGAATTGAACAGGAGGCAGTTTCTTTGCTCACTGTTTCAAGCGTCTTTCCAGCTGGCAAGCAGTCCAAAAAAATCCCTGTTTGCTCTTTCTCAGGGTCATGCTGCAAATGTTTCTCTTGCTTTCACCTTGGCTTTCTGGCTTTGGTTTAGACACATGACACTCCACCACACAATACAAACCCTCAATATATCACTGTACCCATGTAGGGCAGCTTCTGACTAGCCTTTTGCATGGCTTTTGTTTTAGGAGGTGGCTCCCAGTTCTTGAAGGTTTGGGGTTTTTTCTATCCTGCTAAAAAAAGCAACACAGATTTTCATAATCATGAATAAAAAGCAGTTATGCCCATTGCATTTGGTGAGATCTTACTCATCTCCATTCTCACAGCACCTACTCACAACATGTAAATTAGGGCCACAACCTCACAGACATGCGTAAACAGAGGAATTACATGACTTGCCAAACACTTACATAATAACTTAATAGTATATCGTGGAACGGCAGCTAAGACTCATGAATCCTCTTCCTGTTTGACTGCTCCTCTTTTCAAATTAATTATCATATGAGTTTCAGCTACACCGCGACTCAGGAATCAATAGCATTTGTGGCTTTCTGAATGTCCTTAATATATCACAGACTTCCACTGTCATTTGTCTTTATTCAGTAAGAACTTTTGACTCAGATGGTTTGTAAGTTCCTTTGAGTTGTGACTATCCAGAGCTGAGCAGGCACTTTAATGATTAATAAACAGTCTTAGAGTACTCATGGCTCATACATGACCATATGTTTCAAAAGCAGCAAGGCTTGAGTTATTAACTGTAGCTACTGATGCCCTTTGGCACTGAGAGTTATCATAAGAGCGTTCTTTGTGGTTTGTTCATCTTGTGCTGCTTTTGGACCTTTTGTGCCAAAATAAAATGGAGAGGTTTGGTCCTTCTGAAATGAGCTCAGGAAACAAGGCTGGTATAGAGAAACCGCCCTGTTGTTTACATGCTGCTGCGTAGCACTTCCCTCAGTAGCTCTTCAATTTTTCAGCAAACTTCATAAAGGGCTAGTGGGGTAGAGGTCTCAAGACTCCTAATTTCCAAGATTTCCACTGAAAATAAGCAGAGTAGAAAAGTGATCTAAAATAGTGTCCCTGGCAAATAAAATGCTATAGCTTGAGCTCTGTTATCCTGGAGAATCCATGTGTGATAGAGAGAAAAGCTTTAAAAAAAAAAAAAAAAGCACAACCAGCAGAGCTAATATAATCTGGATAATATTTTTGCTTAACTGTTTAGGATGACATATGTAAACCTGTGAAATGGAGCTGAACCACCTGTACTTCAGGTTGTAATCTGCTTTTTTTGCTTCCTAGGAATCTACAAGCCGCCATTGGAGCCTACTATGATTTTGAGAGTCCAAATATCAATGTACCCTCCATGTCCTTTGTTGAAGATGTCACCATAGGTGAAGGAGAGTCCATCCCTCCTGATACGCAGTTTACAAAAACATGGAGGATACAAAACACAGGTAAGGCTTTTAGTCTGTAGCAAAACCTATGTTTTGCGGGTGGCAGATCTAATGGAAGAGATGCTGGCGTAAGGCAGGAGGTTCATGTGCACTTAACTTGGACTAGAGCCGCCACCCTGTTACAGAAGGAGGTAGCCTGCCAACCTGTGCTCATTCCCCTTCTCACGTTGGCACAAACATTTTCTGGTGAGATGCGCAGCTCAGTTCACCAGTCTTGTTCCTCGTGCCACCACACAAACAAACACTCTAGGAAACTTCTAGATAAAAGAAATTGAAGTACAAGTTTGGTTTTTTGTGTGGGTTTTTTTTGTGGAAGCAGTTACAACTGAAAATAGATTAAGAATCCTAAGCTAGTCGTGTTTCTGATCACTTGATGCAAACAAGTGGAATAAGTTTTTTGAGTCAGTGAAGAGATTCCTTTTAATCTCAAAGCCTTTTAGCTCATGACCAATCTATACATTACCACTACCCTTCATCACACCATTTCTCTGACCCTCCCTGTCGTTTGGTCATTTGGCTCTCTGTAGAGCTGTGTTCTCTCTGGAGGGAGCAATGCAGTGGTCTGTGAGAAGAGGTAGCTATGCAAGGGTAACATGGCAAGTACCCTTTACTTTTTAATACACTTTTGACAGGATTGCTTTTTCATGTTTTGAGAGGATGAAAGGCTGGATAGACTACATTCCAGTATGAAATAAATCAAAACAGTGACTGGAATCCAGGAAGTGAGACTGGGCAAAACACATTCTCAGTGCTTGACCTGTTGGGATGTAGTCAGAGAGAAAAATGAGATCCATGGATGCAAAGCGGAATACCTTGTCTTCAAGTGTTGCAGTGACAGGATGTTGCATGAATGTTTAAGCTGTGTGTCTGAATTTAATTGACCTGCTTGCACTTTTGTGAAGAAGAATGATAGCACAACAAGGTATAATATCATGAATCATTACGAGTAAAGTTCAGCTGTGGTAGTATTTCTGCTTGTAAATAACTGCAGTACTCAAGTGCTGTACAGATTTGTGCTGAATATCAAAGTAGAACAGAGACTAAAACCATACTAAAAATGTGGGAGTATTTCATCAGGACATGAGGTGAGAAGAGAGGAGGGGGGTGTGTTTAAGAACACTAATTTATAAAGACTGTATTCCTGAGAAAGGGGTAATGGTTTCAGTTTACTTTTTCTGCCTCTTTTTTTTTTTTAATTACTACAATGGAAAGGTGGCACGTATAGCTTGCTTAAACTCCAGTAATGTGAAAAATTAACTGGCAATTTTTTTTATAACTGTTTCAAATACAAGTCTTACAAATGTAGTAAGTTTGACAGATCGTGTTTCTCCACTATTAGTGTCTTAATTTGTGTGTTTTAAGACTACACCCCTACCTTGCTCCTTTCAGGCTCCTTCCTCTCTTGTTCCTCTGATGTACTCTTTCCTGCATGCAAATTCAGCCTTAATTTAACATCCTAGTTCAAGCGATGTTTCATTGTTCTTGGAATGTTTGACCTTCTGAAATCCATGGGTCTTATAAAATGAGGAGAAGGAGTTAATCTTGACTTACGAGTTCCTGGCAAGGCCAACGTTTGTTCTGGCTTCTGTGTGTGTTAAAGCCTGGCTTCTTTAAAAGTACATCTGTACTCTAACAGTGGTGCTGGAGGCCAGATCTTGTTAAAACCATGCCGTTGAGGCATGTTTTAGTTAAATGCAACTTCACATACTGCGTTATGACTGTGCAGTTTAAGGAGGGCCATAGCACTTTAAAACCATTTTATGGTTTAATTAAGGTATAATATCAAAGGACTGTAGTGTTTCCAGATGATATCTGCTTGTTAGGTAGATAACTGAAGCAAAGCCAAGGGTTTTAACAGCTTTACTGGAGCCCTTGATTAAATGACTTCAGTTCTAGAACACAAAATACCTGAGGCATGTGTCACCGAAGCATTTAGTGTCTGACAAGTATGACAAGCAGAGCTCGAGAGATTGTCAGTTTTAAGTGTGCAAGCAGTAAGCTAGGTTCAGTCAGGTTTCCATATATGTTATTAAAAACTAGTACCCTGTTCTGGTATCTTCCAGGATGGTGCTTGGCTTGTCTGCCAAAAGACCAGTTTGTATAGTAGAACCATTGCTGAAAAAGCAGCAGGATTTAACAGACTTATTTCCTCTTCCCACTCTACCCCCAGCTGCTGCTGGCTCTGCAGGACAGTTACTACAATTTATCATCTCCTGAGAGATGAGTGTACTGAAATAGAATGACATAATCATCATTTCATTTTATGGGGCTTATCAGTTGCAGCGTTCTAGCCACCTTGCAAGCCTAAAGCCATTAAAACTGATAAAAATCACATAAATTATTTAAACTGAACCATGTTGCTGGGCTGCCGACCTTTTCAGATGAGACTTCATACTCAACTCCCACACGCCACCGTCTGAGGTCAGCTCAGACTCGGCTCCTCTTCCAGAGACCTCCCTATCTCAGTGCTGTTTCCAACTGTAGTGATATATCCCTCGCTCCGAATATCCCGCTTTACTTGTTCACATCATGCTTTCCCTGCTCGATTGTGAATTCCACAAATAAGGACTTGACTAGAAAACCAGTCCCTGCCATGTCTGCACTGAAGTATCCACAGGGATTAAATTAGCAGGCAAGCTGTTGCAAAGGATGCTCTTTGGGGTAACCTGAGGTCAGACCAGCGTTCACCCTTCTTGTCTCAGAGTAGGCATAGAGTGATTCCAAGCTTCTTGGTGGTTCAGGCTTTCCTTAGCTCTTTCCATCGACCTTAACCAAGCAGAAGGTATTCTTAAAGTCATTGGCTTAGTCATGTCACATAATTGGGGAAGAAGCAAAAAAAAATTCTGCTAAACTGATGTTTCACGAGTCTCGGAAGCACTTTTCGTCTGCCCCAGTACTTGTTATCTTTGGCGGAGATGGCTGTGCTTGCATGCAGTAGCTGTTTTCTGTATCTCTACAGATTGCCAGGTCACGCTGTCAGTCCCAGTATCTGCAGTCTAAACACTGATCTCCACCAAAAAAAAAAAAAAAGTTCACAATCCTTTCCACCTTTGCGCAAGGCTGAGAGAAGGGTTGGTACAAGAAGGGAAGTAAACCCATTTAGAAAATAGTACTAGCTCTTCAATTACAGTTCAAAGTGTTAGTTCCTCCTGAGACTGCTAACAGGCTTAAAGAATGAATCCCTGAAAGAAAATGTTTCCAGCACTTTGTATTATTAACATGTATTTTGCTATCGCAAGGCTCAGGAGCTACATGTAGGGAGACAGAAAGAAATGGGGGGGATGACACCACCTAGGTCTGACCTCATCTGTCTCCAGCATTGGTAAAATATATGTGCGTGTTGCTTATGTTAATTTTTTTTTTTTTGCAGCTGTTATGCTGTGACTTTGAGCATTTTTCTGTGTAAAGAAGACCTAGAGATTATTCAAATAGAAATATAAATTGTCCTGCTGGTCTCTAAATGGACCGGTTAAGCCTTGTCTGAAAACTGTATTCTTCTTCAGCATCCATTGCTGGCTGTGTTATGTGGATCTTGGTATTCCTTTGGCTGTTCAACAATTGCACAACTGTTTTAATAAGCGTGTTTCATCCCGTCTTACACAAACAGACACAAAGCTTTTCCTGGTGCACTGTCAGTAATTCTTTCTTCTGTTTAATCCCAGGGACAGAGGCGTGGCCCCCGGGGGTTTGTCTGAAGTATGTCGGGGGAGACCAATTTGGCCACGTAAACATGGTGATGGTCAGGTCCCTGGAGCCCCAGGAGATCGCAGACGTCAGCGTTCAGATGTGCAGCCCCAGCACAGCAGGAATGTATCAGGGACAGTGGCGAATGTGCACTGCCACGGGACTCTATTACGGAGGTGAGTGATCGCTTTGCCAACACTTCAGGCTCTTCTGCTTGATATTCCCACCGCAGACAACATGGACGGTCCTGGCCCCTTGCAGATGCTTTCCCGATAACCACATGGGGAAGGTAGAGGTCTGCCAGCTCTGAGCCTAAATATAGAAAATAGACTAGAGAAATCATCAAGTGAGCTGCTTTGTTGTCTCGGTCAGCACAGAACTGTTTTCTAAACACTGGAACAAATTGCTGATTACACAAAGCTCTGAAAAACAAAGGGACTTGCACAGTTCTGGAGACTCTTTCCCAGTCGTTCCTTGTCAGGATTCTTTCCCAGTTTTCCAGCGCTGAACATTGTGAACTATATACAGGCATAAAAATCTATTTCAGTGGTGAAAATCTCATCTGAGAAGTTTTCTTAAAGTGTAGGTTTTAATAGTATGACTTGGTGCATCTACTGTGAACTGTTTTTCTGTGTTTAAAAACTACTTTTTGATATTTTGCCTGGTACCTCAGCCTGAGCCACCAACATCTTCATTCATTTGGAGTCTTTCAGTCATTTTTAGCCAGCTTTAGTTTATACTGAGAACATCTTTGTGTCTGTTTTGGCAGTTGGGAGGATCCCGAGTACATGGGTTTGAGTGAGAGATGTTAGCACTCGGAGTCAAAAATAACTCTTTGCTCAGAAGTACAGGGTTTTTGGCAGAATTGTCAGTAAATGTACGACTCTCCGGCATCGAAGGTGGATGTAGCTTGTCCCTGAAGAAGGGGCATAAATTCCTCCGCGCAGGTTGAAAGGCCTGTTCAGCGTGCGTTGCCTGCCACAGGCCTGCGTGTTTAAAAGCCGAGGTTCTCCCAGCTGCTGACAAACATTTTAACATCTTATTAAACTTCTTGAAGTTGTACGTTTTGAAAGAAAACGACCTACAAATTAAAATCCCTTTGGCTACCACCCTTCGAGTCAAAGATGCCCGTCCCCTGCGAGGTAATTAATGGCTTTTATGCTAGTTATCCCCCCAGAGGTTAGGCCCGACAGCTGGGTGAGCGGCCGGGGTCGTCGCCCGGTAGTTTTTCGTGCCGGCAGGGCTTTGCTAGCCCCGGGGCGAGCGGTGGGGCCGGGCCGGGCGCTGCGCGGCGAGCGGGCAGCAGGGGGCGCCGCGCTGCCGCTGGGCTGCGGGCGGGGCGGTGACCTGGGCGGTTGTGGAGCCTTCGTGGTGGTTGTAAAGGGGTTACAAGCCCTGGCAGGGGGCTGGGGGTCCTTAAGCAAGTTGTATTTTTGGAAGGTAAAGTCCCACCGTCTTTAATTGGGTGGTAAAATGCAAAGTAATGAGCCCAGCCCTGTTAAACCTGGGGAGGGACCGGAAGGAGAGCTTCAGTGAATTAATGCTGCTTGAGAAGCGATGGTGGTAAAAACCGAACAGCAGAAATACCTGCTGTCTCCTCCCCCAGGCTACCAGTGGCAGCACGAAAGAGCCCCTTGTAGGTTAACACTTGACTGCAGAAAACCTGGAAACAATTACATGTGACATGAGGTGCTGTTATTAGATCTGCTGAGCTGAGATAAGGTATTGCTGCTGCTCTTTTTAATTCTCCCTCTCCGTGCAGCAAAACAAAACTGGAGCACGCTTAATGGCGGGGTGAAAAAAAAGGCAATAAAACTGGATTTGGTTACATACCAAGAAATGTCTTTATGTAAATAGGCCATAATGTTTGCATGAAGTGTAAATGAAATGGTAAGTAAAATAACAATCTTATCTATGTACAGGAGACAGACAGGCACTAGGTAAGAACTGTAAATATGTTTCTTATTCTAACCAGTAGTTTGTGTAATAGTCTACCAAGCCTGGGTATCTTACCCACCTACTGTGAGTGACTTGGAACAGGAATGGAGATATTTTGCAGTAAATTGTCATAAACATAATTACCTTCTAAGTCACCCTTTTGTTGTTTTATTTTAATCGTCAAGCCTTTCAAAGCTAAACAAAAAACGTTGCCTTTTCTTTACCATCAGAGTAGAAGACTGGCAGTGATATCTCCTGGCTCTCATTTCAGTCTTGTTGCATAGCCTTGGATAATGTCACTTAAGGTTTTCTTTTTTCAGTGCATCCTGTTGGTAATCTGAAATGTGGAGCTTCAAGTTGTCATGTCAGTTTGTTTTTTATATGTTCTTAGCTGGTTCGTGTAAGTTCAGTAGGAGTAAAACTTGCCCGGCTTTCTTGAAAGATTGGACACTAGTGTTTAATCAGTACTTCTGATGCTTCATGAACGTGTATTTCAAACAATCAGTCTTTGTTCTTGCTGTTGTAAAGGATGGAATTTGTTTTGTTTTTCTCCTTCTGCCCTCTTCTTCAAAAACTCTATCTAGTGACAACCCGAGTGTCTGTCTTCTTCCACAGATGTCATCTGGGTGATCCTCAGCGTGGAAGTTGGAGGACTTCTAGGTGTAACACAGCAGCTGTCATCCTTTGAAACAGAGTTCAACACGCAGCCGCATCGCAAGGTAGAAGGAAACTTTAACCCATTCGCCTCTCCACAGAAGAACAGGCAACCAGATGAAAACAACCTAAAAGACCCTGGGGGTTCCGAGCTAGGCACAATCAGCAAAAACACATGGGGGCCTGCTCCTGACCAAATCGAACAAGATCAGAATGGACTGTCACAAAACTCTGTAAATCTCTCCCCCAGCAGTCACTCGAACAACTTGTCGGTAGTGACATACAGTAAGGTAGGTGCCCTGGGAGAACAGGAGAATGGGTAGGTGATGAGACTGATGTATGTAATAGTTCTTCATTACAAACTGCAAAGCCCTTCCCTTCTGCTTCTGCCAGACCTGCTAAGGAAGGTTTTGAATTTGACTGTCTGACTCTGCCAACTCCTCATGTTATATTAAAATACTTTGCCTCTGATAGACTCTACCAGATCCACCTTTTTGTTTTTGCTTCAAGTCCTTCTTAAAATTTATATAATCTTGTCTGGGTGCTGTAACTATTAGCAGCTGGAGCCTGCTCCAGTTGCGTGTGCAAATAAGTCAAAATATCTCTCTAGATGTGCTCCTGAGTTCTACATAATTTTGAAAAAAGGAAAAATAACCACACCCTCAAAAACTAAGATTAACCAGATAACTTCTTTTTAGCCGGTGTGGGGAGACTACAGAGCTCAGCATTTTGATCCCAGAAGCTACCTGTCAGGAACAGTCAATCAAAGGACTATTCCTGTCTGTGTCCTTGTCTTGTTTATAATTGTAGGTGACTTTTAAATTATCTTTACTTTTAAATCTCTCTCAAAAGCTTGCTTGGTGGATGCTATATGAGTCTGAGTGATATTTTGACTGTTTTTATTTGCTTGTGTGTGAAAAATGAATTGCAGGATTATTTACAGTTCAGAATCCACCTGTTAATGCAGCCAGTATGTGTAGGTGTGTACTGTCGTATGTCAAACTAGTTTTGATTTTTTTTAAAATCCTTTAAAAATGCTTTACTGTACTTTAAGCAGGCTGTGTAGGACAATAACACTTGGTTGCTGAATGACTTAATAAAGCCCTAATGTTAGTTCACCTACAGCACTTTAGCTCCTAACTGGATGAACTGCCTGTCCTCTACCAGTGGATCATATTTTAGTGACGTATTTTGCACCAGGGCTATGCATTTTTTTTTTACTGATGGCATGTGTGGGATTAACTGTTTGACAGACTACCAAGCATCCTTCTTGTGTTTTGCACCCCAAACATAAATTGCTATAAGCTGTATTGGCTCCTGCTTCAAGGTTCTCGCTCACTAAAAGAGAAATGGATGACTTGGGAAATAATTAAAAAATAAAGCCTTTCACCTTTAAGTTCAAATACAACCTGAATTAGCAGTGACAGAAAGCCACTGCCTTTTAGTGGTTGCTTGGTGGATAGTGGTGTTCCCTGCAGAGACAGGCCAGTTTCTGACTGCAGAGGCCGTTTGTATACTGACACAGCTTTTCTGCATAGGGTTTATCTCAGGTGCTTCAGGTGGGAAGTGCTGCCATGCGGGTGGCTGTTGTACGTACCCCAACTGAGATTGGTAACAGCTCTGTGTATCAGTTGATGAAAAGTAAAAATCAGTTACTAAGTACAGCTTTGGTGAGATAGTGGACTTAGCTAAGCCTTTCATAGCTAAAATACTAGGTTTAATTTAGGTGGGAAAACTCAATTCCACTTTTGGTGGTCAGCTTTAGGGTGGAGGTGGCTTTTTTTTCCCCTTGCCTATTTTCTGAGTGCAGAGCTTGGCAATTGCTTTGTAGTTGATTTGCACTTGCAGGTGGATAGATGTGGAACTGCTAATATATGCACTTCTGAGAAGGTTCCTGTGTAGATGGATGTGGGGTTTTGGCAGTAACATGGCCTTCAGTTTTCGCTAGATTTCTCCCTGTGGTATCATCCTTACCCTTCCTACTGAGAGGAGAGCGGTGTGGGCACCGGGAGGTGAGGTGTACCAACAGACTCTCTTGGCTGAGGAGTAGATGCTTTCTCTTTTCTAAGAATGTAGGTGTAAAAAACCCAATGCCTATTGGAGGTGCAGAGGACATAGCAAAGGTCAACTATACTGTGGAAAAGAAAAGCCAAAAAGGAGAGTGAAGCACTACCAGAGAGGATTTCACTAAATTTAAGTAAGCTGATTTAGCTAGTAACCCAAAGTTCACAATCAGTACTCTTAACGAGATGTGAGCCATTATAATCTAACCTCAAATGTAGGATAGGTGGCCTTTCTCCCTTTTTTTTTTTGTTGTTGTTGTTTTGGGAGTTTTGTTTCTTTTTGTATATACAGAATATTCTTGGGTGAATTTGAGGTGGATTATCTGAGATAAAAGCAGAAATTTTTTCTTGATTGCTTCAGAAGGGATAAGTTTATGGTCCTTTTTGGAGATGGGGTGGAGTATGTGGAAGTTCATTGATTTCTGAGGTTTTTTTGTCTCTACTACAGTGTTTGTTTGTGACGTAATAAGACAAGTTAGCTTTTCCTTCTGAGGCCATTATTAAGGTAGGTCTGAAGATCAGAGTCCTGTTCCAGCGTTGCTTTTCCTGTCCAGGACAGGAGGCATTCTGCCACAGACTTAATATTCACCTTGGTACAATACTGTTTCTGTAGTGAACAGGTTTGAGTAGGTTTGACATCCTAGATACGTGGTCTCGTTTCAAATAGCCAGGTGAACATGCGCACCTTCCCTGGTGGAGGTCTAGCACTATTGTATGCCATCTTCCCGCAAGCTGGAAGTCCTTCTGGAAAATAAGACACTTCCCCCCCCCGCCGCCCCCGAAGGGGTAATGTGTAAGCAGTATACCCAACTGGGGATACTGCTGAAGCAGAAAACGGCTTATTGGAGGTGATATCAGAAGTATTAAACCACCTGATAAGCAGATGGTGTTCCAGGACGTGTTAGGAAAAGCTTTTTCTGGCCCATCTTCCCCAGGGACTCGACCTGTACTCTGCTGCTTGAGAGGGGTAAAGAAAACTACTACATTTGGAGCTGTTGTCTTGTGATTGAATATTGATGTGAAAGGCTTTATTTGAAGTTCTAGGAGCAGACAAAAGAGTACTGTGGGTCGGTTACGTAGTTGCACGTTAGGATTCCTGGATTTTATTTGTCTTGGGCAGGACCTCTGATACTGTTGTCTGCTTTCATGTACCAGGAGAATGGAGTGAATCCCTAATCGTGTTTGACACACTGTTCAGTGAGATATAGCAAAGGGGATGGGTAAGGTCTAGTTAAGGTGTTTAGAAGGGCCTATGTCCTGTATTTAGAAGTAATATCAGCCCTTAAATATTTCTCGGAGCACGGTGGAGGCTTCCTCTCTGCCAAGAGATTGTGGAGAACCCCAGTCATGCAGTTGAATGAGACCATGAAATCTTTGAGATAAAACTAGCAGTTTCTGGCATCTGCAGCTGTAAAACATACTAGGAGTTGCCAGACCTTGTCTGTATTATTCTCCCTCTGGTGCGACTGAGCAGGTGTGACTTGTCCTCTAAAATTCCCTGTTGGAGTCAGGATCTCTGTGACACGGATGTGCCATCTGCTGCTGGATTAGACAAGTATATCAGTGTTTCACACATGGAAACATTCAAAATGCTTTTATAGAGCAGCATAGATTCGGATGCTCTGCTCAGTGAAACAAACTTTCCTAGCAAAAAAACCAACCAAACAAAACAAGGCACTGAATTCCCTGTAAGCAGATAAGATGAAACCCGTGATACAGTTGAAACAAACTGATTGTGATCTTTATTCCTGTATGCTTTCCTTGGGTCCACCCTGCTCACCTTATCAAAGAAACTGCTGGAAGGTTGTAGATCGGGGTCTGTGGTCAGGGCATTGCTTTAAGCATGTTGTTGTTATATCTATTCCCGGTGGAGTTTTTGCATGTTCTTAGAATTAAAGATGTACTTAAGTGCAGGATAGGATGCTTATCTCAGGATAGGGATGAGCTGTATTAGAGTCCAGATATACCCATGCATGGGTATTTTATTCTCCTCTTTGGCAATCGCTTTCTCTCTGTATTCTCGAGAGAGATGAGGCTAATATAGCTTCCTTCTATTTACTCGCTCCTGTCTCATAGCAACACTGTCGAGGTCACTGCTGCTCTCTTGTGACAGTCTTTTACATTAAAAGTGCAAGATGCAGTCTTACAGTGCCTGGGGAATTAGAGTTAAATTTCTTAACTAAGGAAAAAATGTACAGGTTTAAATGTCTAAAAAGATCTGAAGTGGATAGCCATATACTGACATTCAGATTGTACTTGTCACCTATATGTTAAAAAAAAAGTGTAAATCTGTTGCCCATATGGATTGAGGAATTGCTGTTTTCTGTGTAATGCAGAAAACTGCATGTAGAAGTTCTGATTCTGCAAAGATTTGCCCATACAGAACAATTTGCATAGTCACCGCCATAGCAAAGGGTGTTCTACAGCTTGTCTGATACTAATCTGTTCCGTTTGTTACTCATGCTACTCTTCAAGGCCCAATGAAATATAAGCATATTTGGAGTTCACAAAATTAAAATCTTTTTTCCTGTTGTGTTTATGCTCCCCATCGTACTTCATTCTGTGTGGAGCTGAACTCTGATCCATGCTACTTGACAGCTTTCTGTATGTGGGGGGAAACCAAACCTCTCTCTGTCCTTAGAGCCTTTAACTGGCTTCCCCTCTGAGTTTAAAAGTTGCTGCTGCTTTTAGGTGTGTGCTTCTTCCAAACCAGGGCACTCCAATTTGCCTGGTTTTGGAGTGTACCTCTGTAAACTTTAGACAAATTTTTCCACTGGAAACTCTTTGGGTACCAAACTAATATTTGTGGGTGAGGAAGGTGCCCCAGGAATGTTTGCTTCTTCCCTTCCATCCTGGTATCTGGGCTTCAAACTGGGCTAGTTACCATGTGCTTAAATTTGTTTAGAACAAAGTGAGAGAACATTGGACTCAAAACTACCATAGCTACTCTTCGACAGCCACACTGCTGCATAGCATCTGCAGGCTAAACTGATGTTGCATGAGCTGGTTTGCTTATCTGGTGAAAGACTGATGTGTTTGGGTGCTGCATGTTAGCTCATCCATGAAAACCAACAGTCCGTGTGCTTTTGGACTGTGGGAAATGTGAGATAATCTGATTTTAGCTTCACTTTGCTCCATTGCAGGCCAACAGAGTTTCCCTGTTCTTTTATCTCTGCAGACTAAAAGCACGCCATTGATTAAGTTACACGAGCTAAGTTGTTGCATGGTAACTTAATCACGTACCTGAGCCCTCGTGTACTTCATCAGCTATATGCATCTAAACCAGCCCTACGAGTGGCTGCACTGTGAGAAGGTTCTTCACTTCCTGGTGGTCTTAAACTGCCACGCCATGTTTGCACAGCATGCATGGAATGAAAAAAAAAAAAAAAGTGCTCAATACTTTGTTCTTCTGTTTGTGTTCAGTTTACGTAAGTTAGTCAAGAGAACTCTGCGTAGTTTGGAGAAGCACTGACTAGGAGCGGCCCAGGAGGTGACGAGGAAACGGGGACTTGTAGCGTTGTCTGATGCTGCTGTCAGTGTACACTGGGAGACTCCTGTATTGCTTTGCAGCTGTGCATCAGAAACTCCTGTCTCTCTTGAAGTGTACCTTTTATTGATCTTGACTCAGTCACAAAGGTGAAATAAAGATAGCTATTTGAAAGCCTGTGTTGTGATGGTTTATGAAAGATTAACTTAATCTTCATTTTATTTCTAGCACAGGTGCCTTCATTTAAAGTGCTCAGTATTTACAAAAGCCTTTAACTTTCCAAAACGTCTCGATTCCCTTCTAGATACAGAAGTCAAATGATAATTTATGCCAATAATTGTCACGTAGAGTCTTTTCTTGAAAACACATGGTCCTCTGTTCTCACATATTTATCTGTATGAATAGCCAGTATGCTTTCACTAGCAAGTTAGCAATTACTTCTGTGGAAGATATTGGAAGAACTGACAGTAAATTTGCAAAGCTGCAGCTGAGCTTTTCATAAAGACAGTGATCTCATTTTGAGAATAGAAGGGAATTCACCAAAAATAGTGTGAATAGTTCTTCAGTTGAAATAACTCAGAAAAACTGCAATTGTATGCAGAATTATTTTTGCATGTTTATGATGTAAAGTATTGCATACAAGGGATAATTATTCTTGAAAATGTCCTATAATGGAGTTTGGTATTTGCATTGCAGCAGTAACGAGTTTTCAGGTATCGAGACACTAATACCCTGTGCATGTTGAATAAATGTAATGAGAAAGAATTGCTCTGCAGAGAGCTTGCGTCTTGGTGAGGAAGAAGAAAGTATTCTTATTTCACAAAGGGGAGTAAGAGTTGCTCAGGGTCTCACGTTAAACCAAGTCTACGCTTGATCTTAAAGAAAAGAAACAAACGTTTCCTTAATTTTGTAAGTTCTCATGTATACTAATAAATCTGACGGGTAAGTGAAATGCAGTGAAGAGCGGCAATCCCAGAAGCAACGATTTGGGGCTTTTTCTTCTTGGTGAAATTCGTTGCATCAGGAGAAGCTAACATTGGTCGCAGGTTCTGGGACTGTTCTTGGAATTGCTGGTGAGAGAAGCTCACCTAGGGATGTTGGCCTCTTAAGTGCAGTGTAGCAAGTGGTATATACTTAGTAACCTGACACTCTGAAGGTGAGCTAAATTCTGGTTTTAATTAACACATGATTAGCATAATTGCGTAGCTTTAAACTAGATGCTACAGAAAACAGTATCTGAAGATCCAGAAGGTTTCCCTGAAAACAAGGCTGACAGCATCTTCCCAGGGTCTCTCTCCGCATACAAAAGGAGCGATGAACTGTCCTCGTGTCTGACTTGAGCTGAAGACTCTGGACTGTGTACTGATTAACTGTGCTAATTCTTTTATGTCACGGGGTGATGCAGATGTCTTGGCTTACGGTGTGCACGGTTAAATCAACAAGGCTTTGCCTGTGACATAAACCGTAAGATGCCGGCAGGGCACAAGGCAGCCCCCGGCAGAGGGAGCCGGGCAGCTGGGAGCAGCTGATGTTTGAACCGCTCTCATGAGGCTTGTGAGTGCTTGCCCGTCACTGTCTGCAAACAAAGCCTTATGTGCGGGTAACTAAAAGATGAAGCAAATTCTGGCAAGTGTGTCTGTACAGGTAATCGGCAACAAATCCTGTTTTTCCTCTGTAGAGCGAGAAGTACAATAGCTTAATCCCTTTGAGGTGAGACTGCTTAGGATATTGCTTATAACGTTGTTTTCCTTCTGTGTCCTTTGGGGGGTTTTTGTGCACCTATTCATGTTATTTTAATGTTTCTCTTCTGCGCTTCCCCTTCCTCCTGTTTTAGTGACTGTATTTTTCAGAAATGTTGAATATCTCAGTCTCTTGATTTTGGTGGGAGCTTCTGGTTTCTGAGGTGAACTGTTGTGCTGGAGTCTGCTGGGTGTTATCTTTTGAAAAGCTTGCTTTACAAACGGGGACCGCAGCATATTCCTAGGGTAGAAGCGTGTTTGTTTTTCCATCGCTTGCATGTATTTCCGTCTGCAAAGAGCAATTTCCAAGTTTCCAGTCTTCCATACTTCCCATGCAGTTCATGAGATGTCCTGTTTAATTGTCTGCTAATCCCCCTCTCTTGGTTGAATTTTCAGAGCTGCTGATAGATGTTTCATTTTGCCATTGTCTTGTATTTTGCTACCTGATATATCCTAAAGAATTAACTTTTTCTTACCAGCTGTAGCGAGATTACAGGCTTCTTATAGCACTTCCTTTATAACTTAGATATACAACAGAGCTCTTGAACTTGGGTTTTTGCAGCTGGGCTTAACCTAATGATATTGATACTTTCTTTATACGAGTCGTGTTAAAGACTCATTGCTTCGTGGCTCTGTGGCTCATGCAGCGAGGTTATTACAGAGTTATAGGAGAACATGCAGGAAACAGTATTTCCTTTGAGATTTGCCCTGTTAAAGGCAAAATGATGAAAACCAAAGTCAGAGTTTCACTTAAAGACTGAGAATGCCTTTGTGCTAATTGGGCTCTTGGCTGTCTTACTCATCAGCATGCTGGAAAGAAGCTGGACTGTGTTTAAAAAAGCATTTGCATCATGGTCTTGCACCTTTGACAGTGAAATATAATGAGCTTTTCCCCCTCATCTCACTTCTGACCTGAGCATGTGTCTGGATCTTACAGGAGTTTGTGTGTGGTTTGTACCTTCGTCATTATGACAAACTTTATATCCCTGTGACTCGGGGGACCCCTTGCCTGCCTGTTGGTTGCTTTCTTTTGCTTCCTGATGAAACCCTGGATAGCTGATTTGAACAATACAAATTACCAAAAGGAGTTCCTGTTAATTTGAGTCCTGTTACTAGATCTGTCATTTAGGTGACTCACTTCAGGATGTAAAGGAGGGAAAATGGATTCTGTAGTAAGCATTTACGATTTTTTTTGCTTAAATGTGGTGGTTGATTTTCACTTGAGTGAGTAAAAGTGGCAGTTGTGGGAAAGTGGATTTTCAAATCTTGATATTTTTTTTTAAATTTTTTTTCTTAAATAGACTCTTCTACCAGTTACAGGCTCCTACTTAACTGTTTGCTGTAATCTTTACAATAGACTTGTGAAACTGCAGTTGCTTGGCCTCGCAGGTATTGTAGCATCTATAGGGGATTTTTGCTTTAGTGTAGAAAATACAAGTTACTTTGTGGCCCAGTAACACCTGGCTATTACCTGGCCTAAATAACACCTGAAAGAGGTAAGTGGATAGCATCTGACATCTCTGGGGAAACCAGCTACAAGCACTGAAACCTGCATTTCAGGAGTGTTTCATAAGGCTGGACATCAAAGGTCACATTGGCGGGTAAAGGGTTGCATTTGGGTTAGAAGTACTGGGATGGGATGGTCAGTATTTGTAGGTGTACACTGATCAATTTTATTTCTTGCCTATTGAAATTGATTATGTCTCCAACTTTCTTTCAGGGTTTCCACGGTCCTTATCCCTTCGGACAGTCTTAAAACACAAAAACACAAAACGGGTATCGACAAGAGGAGAATTTAACAGAGAACTGACTTTTGGGGGAAGGGAGGGGGATTCATGTGGCAGACAGACACAACGTGGACCCCCCCCTTCTCTGGCTCCGTGTTCTGGATAAAGAAGAAAAAACAAAAGCCCAGTAACTTAAGACTAGCTGTTTCCAGAGGAAAATACAAAATCTAAGTATGCATGTGTGAATGCTGGATTTCAGGAGTGTTGTTAAATGCTATGAGAAAGAAAATATACCAACACCATGGGTTGGTTTTTTTTTTTTTTTTAGAAATCATTCTCACACATAATTAGGTAGCTTAAAAAGAAGTTTAAAAAATGAAAATGAAAAAGCCATCTTTAAAAAAATATTTTGCCTACAGAGCGGTTGTAGTTTGAGCAAATGTTTAATTTCTGTTTGTTTCTTGTTCATATTTTTTTAAATAAGGGACAGCGTGCATTTTTATGGAACTGTCACGTTTTGCTTGCTACCGAATGGGAATTTGCTTAGCATCTTCTGGGGTTTGTGCAGTGACTTCCTTTTTGTCGGACATTTTTTAATGACAGGTTGGGTCTGCACCCAGCTCTGCATTTTTAATATCATCTGCTGGTTTTAGTTACCAACTTTTATATCTTCTTCTATTTCTTTCTTTTTTTTTCTTTTGGTTTGGGTGTTGCTGTTAATTGTCCTGCATGTTGTTGGAAACATTGTCCTGCATGTTGTTGGAAACCATGCTGAAGACCAGGTCTCGGTATCAAAGTTGGAGAGAAAGACTCTGGGACTTCTAGGATAACATGGAGGGCTCATTTCCCTTCCCCTTGTACATGAGGTACACAAAAATACACACCCATATTAATAAGAAACAGATTTATTAAAGTTCCAGAGCTGTCCTATGTGGTTAGCATTTTAAAATACTTTTTTTGTTAACTCTTGATGTACAGTAGCTGTGCCTAGAGCAACCAAGCAAGCGTATCAGTCTTGTGCCAAGAGGAAACTCTTCTGTAGCTGTAATTCACTTGGTAGTAGTTGCAAAGCTTTACAAAGGTCATGTCCTTTTAATTTTGAATCTCCCATCTCTCTTACAGAGTATAAGTTTGCGTTCATTTCTCCTGTGATAAAGTGTTAGCTTAGAGGCTAATTGTTTGCGTTTTTGGAATGCGGAGCAAGAGTTAGCATCATCAGCTGGATCCCACTCTGTCGCCTTGTATTCATTCGCCTTTATCATCCCGGCTTGTCGCTTCGTTGAGGCCCTTACCTCCTGAACGGGCTCTCCAGGGCCTGGTATTAGGGGAGGGATTGCTCCTCTGGGGACGCGGGTTGCTCTGCTGTTCCTCCGATGTATCTTCCTCCACTTATGAATTGGGAAGTCCAGTGTGAGGGGAGGGAGAATGGCCTCGAGTGCTGTGGTGGCTTTCTGAAGTGCCGTGTCACCACAGATTCTGCTGAAGGGGAGCGAAGTGAGGGGACACCTCCTTATTCAGAAACCTGCACAAGGCTGGAACAGCCATCTGCCAAAGATGCAGTAATATGCAAAGCTCCCACTACCTTCTTCCAAATCTTTCCAGTGAAGACTCTTGTTCTCCTTCTTGGAGCAGAGCGCAGGCTTGCTGCATGGTGTGTGGCTTTGCACAGATTGCTCTTGACTAGTTGTATTTTCTTGGTTGATTTTGAATGGGGGATTCATTTTCATTGCAGCTACCAAGGACACTCTTATCTTAGTGCATACAGATGGATCTTGTGGAGGACAGCGGGAGTTCCTTGCATCCAACAGAGGAAGAATTGGGCGATAGTTTTTGTTTGTATTTCAGAGGTTCAGTTGTTAAAGGTCACTGTTATCTGAAGTCTCTCTTCAAAAATCTGTTTGCTGGGAGAAACAAGTATAATGCAAGAAATTACCTGCATAAAAGAGGCACTGCAGGATTTGGACTGCTAGCCATTTACACTTGCAGTTTGGTGAGGACCTGGTCTGTCTCGGCAGCTTGTTAGAGCTGGGTGAGTGTTAAGATCCAGAGTGAACCTGTGGAAGGTGGTGCTGCGCTGCTCAGTGCAGCTGTAGTGTTTGGTTCTTGTGCTGTAACATCATTTTGCCTCGGATTTGTTACCTCCTCTTAGCATTCAGTCTAGGGAATGGTTTGCATCACTGTAGTGTAGCGTGGGCAAATGGATTCTTTCTTCGCTCCCTCCTTTCCGAGCAGGTGACTTGTGCAACAAGCTCTAAAGGCATGAACGTGTTCCTGACCATCACACCTCTTGCAATATTGCTGCTTCCCATCTTGAAGGCATCTAAAACACTGGAGACTGCTGTTTGTCCAAGTGACAAGGTGATTCCTTATCTTTATTGGCTCCTTTCATCAGCTGTGTAGTGGAAGGGGATGGAAAATTAAGATCTGAGTCTGTATGTTATAGCTGGTGCTGCAAGCTTTGCCTTGTGTCTGCTGAGGCATCTGGGAGACCCTCAAACTTGGATACCCCCACGCTGGCTTTCTTCTGCTCCCAGCCACGTATGCTCCTCCTGTGTATAATGGCTGCCACATTCGTGTTCCTGTGCTTCTCCGAAGACTGAATTTTCCTTTTCTTGAGAAAAAAAAAACTTGCATGCACCCCAAGTAGTTGTGTGCTTTCCCGCTCAGAAGGCATACTTGTTCTGCACAGACTTGAATTCTCTCTCTCCTCTTGATTGTGTTCAGTCTGCGGTGTCCTTGTGACAAGGGTCACTTACTCCAGGGTGTGAAGAAAGGCAGGGTCAGATCGGAGTTGCTGCTGAGATCTGCAACCTCTTGCTGCTCACGTCACCGTGTCCCCAGGTAGCTGAGCGATCGCTCTGCACACCACCGCACAGAGCTCTGGATGCTTTGAGGGTTGGGGCTGTAACCCTGGCTGGGACGCTGGAAGAATGTTTAAATTAGTGGCTGCTCTACCTCTGAGTTTTCCCTTGAGTAAAAACTGTTTCACTGAGGCCAAAGGTGGTTTTATCTCCGCTGGTTCCGTGGAGCTTAGCGGTGCAGCCAACCCTCAAATTGCTCTTGCTGTTACGTTTCCAGCTTTTAAATAGAGGGATTTGAGATGTATTCAGCAAAGCTCTTTCCAGGTGACTTCGGGGCGCTGTGACTGTATTGGTTTCCGTAGGGCTGATGCATTCAAACTCGGGGAGTCTTAACATCAGACACATGAACTAAATGGCCTGGTTTTTCAGAAGTGCTGAATGCCAAATATTTTGGTGAGCCTGAAGTGTGTGCGGCAGCTCAGATGACCTGATCCAGGTGAGTCAGGCACGCAGAACTCAGGCCTGGTAGAAATGGGAGGAAATCCTTACCGGGTTGAGACTGCTGAACCAGTAAAGAGGCTGTTACCCCAGTGAGGCTGGTGTTCCTGACTGGGGGAGGGATGGGGCTGGTACCCACTGGTACGGGAGGGGTGCAGTGACAGAGGGGCTGCAACTGGCTCCAGTCTGATTAACACCCGTCTGTCTTGAAGTCCTGCGGAGGAGAGGGAGAGAGATCTTCCTTGCCCCCCCCCACCCCCCCACCTCTCCAAAAGAAAAAAGAATAATGCAGAACATCTTGGAGGGTCTCTAAATGGATCCCTGGGTCAACGTGAGCCCCTTGGGATGTGTCGTATCGCCAACACGAGTTGAGCAACGGCAGCCCAGGCACCCTCTCTCAGCCCAGGCAAACTGGAGCACAAAACCCCTAGGGCTACCCCAAAACTGGCAATGCCACCTGAGGCGGGGGGGGGTGGGAGGAGCTGGAATCTGCTGCCCGCATCTTAGGACCGTTGGATCCAGACCCTTCCAAGGTTTGGAAGATGCGGCTCCCCCGCCGAGGGGCAAAGCCGTGCGATCAGAGAGCACGTGGGCACGAGAGCAGCCGGAGTCTGCAGGGTTAGGAAATGCACGCTGTCCCACGTCTGGGTTTCTGTTGTGTGTTTAATTATTATTTTTTTTTTCCCGTGTGTGAGTGCGTGGGTGGTTCTGCAGCCTGTCTGTTCTCTCCGGGGGGAGTGCATGTGTAGAACAGGATGGTGTGTTGCCTCATTGAGTCTGGGAGAAGTCCTATGATAGCACATTGGGGGTGAAAATAAAGGAAGCTTTTTCCTTAATGTATAAATGAATATTTGTATGATTAAATTAACACAGAAAAAAAAAAAATGTTCTGTAGCTGTTGAGAGTTTTATTGAAGCTGCAAAAACTTCTGAATCTGTCATCTTGTAGTTAAATGTACCCAGCTTGCTTCTATCTCCAGGGTGTTTCCAGACACTAAGGCACAGTATCCTTAAACCCAGTTCTGGCCCCATCTTTACCCCAAATCACTTTAAAATCAAAACAAAACGAATTCGGTGCGTATTGAGTTTATCGAACAACCTTTCCAGCCCAGGCAGATGGGTACAAGGATGAGAGTTCTTTGTGAAGGGTGATGGGGGAGGAGAGCCTGTGAAGAGGGGAGGGGGCTCGCCGCAGCAGCTCTTTGGGGAGGAGGATTCCCACCCGGGCTGCACGGGGTGCACGGTGCCGGTACAGAGCGTTACCGCATCTGGTTATACGTCTTCACCGATGTCGGCAGTGGGTGTCCCTCGTTGTAAGGTCAGGTAACTTCTCCACAATAATGCTGTCTCTCCTGCCTGCCCTAGTCCTCGGGGTGGCGTGTGCGAGGGGATGGCGGGGGCTCGGCACCGTGCCGGTGCCCCGGCGGGGGGACAGAGGGCATGGTGGTAGGCACCAGCTCGGCACCGCGCTGCCGGCACCTTCCAGCTGTAATGGGGACCGAAGCGGGAGGGGAGGCGGCACTGCGGGGTCCGGGTGCAGATGTGAGGAGGAGTGGAAACCTGGTTTCGGTGATCTTCATATGGGGGTCACCAGCACGAGGCGATGCTGCAGCCACGGCCCGGTCCTTAAGTGCTCCTTGTGTGGGTTATTTGTGTCCTGGTGCTTTACTCGGAGCCACGGCGCGGTATGCGGTGACGCTTCAAACGGCAGCAGATCAGACCTGCTGCTTCATGAGCCTCTTGGTGAGGCAGGAGAGGAATCTTGAATGAAGGAAGTTTGGTTTTTTTTCTTTTCTTGCTGTTGCTGAGGGAATATCTGGCGCTGCCGTGTATCAGGATGGGGGCATGTGAAGGTCTCTGCTTTGGTGGGCGCTCGCATGGTCATCTCGGGCTGATCCTGTTTCCCAGGCGAGGCCTTACCACTCGGGGCACCCAGCCCAAGCCTTTGCCTATATAAACTATACTGTGGAGCAGCTTAGCTGAAGCCGTTCTTTTGCTTACATGCGTCTTTGTTGCTAATCCTTGCAAGAAACCTCAATATGTGTGCGCTGGGTTTTGCTTTTTAACATTTGAATAAACGCCTGGAGCTTTCATGTGCTGTTTAAGCTTGACCGAAAGCCTTACTGGGAACAGACATCCTGCTACCTCTGCCTACGGGTATTTATTTTGTGCCTTGAAAAGAACGCACCCCTTGAGCTCTCGGTGCTCACGGGGATCTTTAAGACCGGCGTGTTTGGGTAGGTTAGGATTGCCTCCCCTTCCCTCTGCCCAACTTTTCATTTACTACTTATTTGCTTGAAAGAATCTGTTTGTCTTTAGGGTTGCAACCTGTCAAAGTTTGCCAGCGCAGGACAATACCCTCGCACCTTCTAATATTATCTCCCGAGCAGGCAAATAACTCGGGGCATTGCTGTAACGGGGGTCATGCTGCCACCGTGGTCCCCGCGCGGAGGCTGGGTGCGGTGCAGGGTGGCAAGGCGAGAGGCCAAGTCAAACGGCTGCCGCGGTCACCTATGAACTACTCGGGTTTGATTTTTCTGCTTGCTTTTTTTTTTTTCTTATTTTTTTTAGGGGAAACCAGATCGTCGTCCATTAAAATTTACGAAAATAATTCTGGTTTTCAGCCGCTTTTTTCGGTCCCTCAAGCGATGCTGCGGGAGGCTGCTCTCTGCTGTTACGTGTGATGAATTGCAGTGAGGGAGGCGTGCTCAGGACCCAAAGGGCACCGTCCCCCGGGCCTCGCTGCGTGTCCCTGCTGCTCTTTGCCACTGCCTCTGGCTGGAGGATGCCCCGCTGAGCGCAAAGTGCGGGATGTGCTCCAAAACCTCCATGGCATCGCTGCTTGTCCCCCTGCCTGCCGGCGGGGGCTCGGGGGCTCCAGCAACCCCTCTGCCTGGAACTGCAGCAGGGAAGAAAAACGCCAGGGGTTTGTGATTTATTTATTTTTTTTATTATTATTATTAATTTTTTTCCCCTCCTACGTGCTATGGCCGCTGAATCCTGAGGGATGCAGCGCACAGTGTGCAGGAAGATGCTAAGGGAGGGATTGGTGCTCGCTTCGCCTCTTCACAGAATCCCCGGGGTTGGCAGGGACCTCTGGAGATCATCTGGTCCAACCCCCCTGCCAGAGCAGGGTCACCCAGCGCAGGTGGCACAGGACAGCATCCAGGTAGGTTTGGAATGTCTCCGAGTCAGAGACTCCACCACCGCTCTGGGCAGCCTCTTCCAGTGCTCTGCCACCCTCAAAGGAAAGAAGTTCTTCCTCATGTTCAGGTGGAACTTCCTATGGTCAAGTTTGTGCCCGTTCCCTCTTGTCCTATCACTGGGCACCACTGGAAAAAGACTGGTCCCATCCTCCCGGCACCCTCCCTTGAAGTATTCATAAGCATTGATGAGATCCCCCCTCAGCCTTCTCTTCTCCAGACTAAGACGACCCCAGTCCCTCAGCCTTCCCTTGTAAGGAAGATGTTCCTTCTCCGCAAATCCTTGGGGGATGCGCAGTGAAATAGTAAGTGGGAAACGAGGCCGCGCTGGCGAAGGGGATGCTGTGAGGGAATTCCTGGGGAAGGAGTACGGGATCTGCGCGGGGTCAGGAATAACTTTGAGCGTAGGCTTTCTCCGGAAGCTTTCTGTAACCTGTCGTCGGTGTGCTCTGCCTGTGCGTTAGTGGGGAAAATACCCAGTTAAACAAATCATTTAAGGAAATCTAATCTCAAACATTTCCTACCCCATTCATAAAAGAGCTGGGCAGTAAAAGCACACGGCGGGGACCCGGCGAGGAGGCAGATGGCACGCGCAGGTGAGGACCAGCCTTGTTTGCCCCATGGAAGGCTGCGGGCTCAGCTCTGCAGGGCTGGCTTAAGAGCTGTCTCCCTCCTAGTCTTTCCTTATTCTGATTACGTCTTCCCTGCAGAAGTGATACCTTCACAGTAACTTAAAGGGTTTAAGTGGTGGGGAGGAAAAAGTACGTTTTTCAGCTATTTATGAACGGAGGAAGCGGCACAGCATCCCGCGAGGCAGCTGGGCTGTGCTGCGAGTCGGTGACACCGTGGAAATCACGGCTCCATCTTCTGCCACGGTGACAGTGTTGGGAAAAGGGCGATGCTGGGACCTGGGTGGAGGGGTTGACCTGGACGGGATATCCTCTGGGCAGAGGAAAAGCTCGCTGCTTGGCTTTTACACTTCAGGAGTTTCCCGGAGGCAGCAGCCCTGGCTCCTGCCGGTCGGGGTGTATGAACGCCTTCTGCACAAACCCAGCTGTGTGTCCGGCTTCCCAGAGGCTCCCACGGGCTGCTTGGGCTCTTCTCCCAGCTGAGATGTGCTTCCTTCCAAGCTGAGGGTGCTTGAACAAGCCTGAGGCTGGACGTAGGACGTGATTATTCTCCTCCACCAAGTGGTGGCTTTTTCCAGCAGTCGACTGCCAACTCTTCACCTCTGGGGCTGTGCTAGATCGGCTGTTCGTGGGAATTCACTGAGGATCTTTACAAACAAGGATAAAAACCTTCTCAAGAGCTTTCCCGCTTGCTTGGCTGACTCCGCGGGCTGGTTAAGGCGTGCAGCGCTGTCCTGGGAGAGCTGCCTGCCTGCAGGAATGAGCCGAGTGACGCTGACGCGCCTCCGAAGGCACGGTAAAACTCTCCAGAGCCACCCGGCTCCTGCAGGCAGCTGTCGAAAACCCTGTTGAAAGCGTCCGTAAACTCCAGGCAAACCCCGAATTTGGAGGGCTGAGAGGAGAGCAGGTGTGTGGGTGGGGAAGGCTGGATAGGGTGTCTTGCGGAGCCACTGGCGGCTGCGGTGTCTCCATAGCAATCTCCCTTTATTGACTTAAAAACAAGGCTCCCGCTTCCCAGCTGCTGCTCTGAGCGTGGCCGCCGTGGGTCGAGCGGGGAGGGTCGGGGCTGAGCATCGTGCCCGAGCGCTTTCCCCTCCGCCCTGCTAAAACACGGGCGATGACGTGCGTTGTCCATGGGATGGTGACGGCTGGGGATGTTTCACCCCGCAGCCGGCGGAAGACACCTGGCCAGAGGTTGGGCTGCTTCGTATCCAGGTCTGTTCCCAGCAAGGTCAGCGCTCGCTGTGTTTTATAGGTGAGAGAGGCTGAGGCAGGAGGTCCTGAGCCCCCATCCAGGTCTCCAGCCGTGGGATCATCCACTGTTTCACAGGACTCATTTAATACCAGAAAGAGCTCATGGGCACCTTGTCTTTGCTCCCCAGGGCTGTAGCCCATCCCTGCTGCCCCAGTGCGTAGAATCACAGAATGGTTTGGGTTGGAAGGGACCTTAAAGCTCACCCAGTGCCACCCCCCTGCCATGGGCAGGGACACCTCCCACCAGACCAGGTTGCTCCAAGCCCCGTCCAACCTGGCCTTGAACACCTCCAGGGATGGGGCAGCCACAGCTGCTCTGGGCAACCTGGGCCAGGGTCTCACCACCCTCACAGGCAACAATTTCTCCCTAAGATCTCATCTAAATCTCCTCTCTTTTAGTTTGAAGCTGCTACCCCTCACCCTATCACTTCATGCCCTTGTAAAAAGTCCCTCCCCAGCTTTCCTGTAGCCCCTTTAGGGACTGGAAGGGGTTCCAAGGTCTCCCTGGAGCCTTCTCTTCTCCAGGCTGGACAACCCCAACTCTCTCAGCCTGTCCTCACAGCAGAGGGGCTCCAGCCCTCCCAGGATCTCGGTGGCCTCCTCTGGCCCCGCTCCAACAGCTCCATGTCCTTCTGCTGTTGGTGTCCCCAGCGCTGGAGGCAGCACTGCGGGGGGGTCTCCCCGGAGCGGAGCAGAGGGGCAGAATCCCCTCCCTCGACTGACCCTTGCCGGGCAGTTTTCCTCACCTGTAAGACAGGAATAAACCCCCTGAGCAGGCTGGACGGATGGGCTGTGTGTCCTTCTGCTGAACAGCCTGCTTGTGCTTGGTTGCAGCCTGTGGCAGGAGCTGGGGAGCATCTCCCCGGCTTTGGGCGAGCTGGTGGCATCTCCCCGGCGGGCTGAGCGGGTGGCACCGTGTCCTGCGGGAATGAGCTTGGAAATGTTATTTATAACCAGGGTTTGCCAGGGAAGGGCCTGGCCTGAAGCAGGTGCCAGCAGAGGGAGCTGAGGTTGTTCCTCGTTCACAAAAGCCTCCAGAGCTGCTGGATGTGGCTTTTCCAGGCTTGGGGACATGCTGGGGACAACGGCTGGCCAGGTGTGAGCTGTGTCCCCACACACCTCTGGAGCGGCTGCCCTCCTGCACCGAGTGCAGTGCCGGGCTGGGGAGGGGGTGACACGTTTCTGGGTGTGCGGGATGGGTGGTCCACACTGGTCCCACTAGCCAGTGGGGTGGCATTGTCACCTGCCCTGTCACTGCCGCTGCAGGGCTGGGGTGATGCTGCTGAGCCGGGCAGGATCTCCGGAGGGCTGAGATGCCCTAAAGGCAGAGATGTCCTGGGGATGAGGAAGGTGTCTGAATGCCAGCGGGTCCATTTTGTGTCGGAGTTTGGAGGGTGACGTGCTGCTGGGGAGCAGAGCGGGTCTGGGTAACGCAACCTGGAGCCAAACGTTGCTCTGATGGGGAGGCTGGGATGCGGCTCGCTGGGAAGGGAGTTCCCCCTTTGGGACCTTGTGCCTGTTACGGTGCAGTGGGGACAGTAATTCCGCTGGCCAGGACCCTGCCCTGCCCCTCTCCACCAGGTCCTGTCCCCCTGTGCCACCCTCGTAGCGGTTGTTCCCACCTACCCCCCGTGTCTCCTCTGGCGGTGATGGGGAGCGGGGGACCGTGCTCTGCTCTCGCTGCCCGTCCCGGGGCGATGCACGGCTCTGCGGGAGGGAGGGGAGACCCGAACCTTGGGTCTGGGGTACGCCAGACCCGTTTTTAGCAAAGCTGTCCCCCAGAAGGGGGATTTCAGCCTCTCCTGGGGCTGGTGAGGAGCAGGCTGGGCTCGGCAGGGTCTGTGCCGGAGCGAGCGGGCAAGGCTTGCCATCCAGGGGGAAAATACAGCGAGAACCTCACATTCCTCGTTATCTAATCTGCCCCGTTTTCCTTCCTCGTTGTTTACCGTGGCTGGGTTTCCTCAATTAATTCTGACAGCTGCGGGCTGGGCGTGACGTCAACCCATGGTAGCAAAGCCCAAAACCCCAGGGTGGCCTTGGACAGGACCCCGGGATGTGACTCCAGGGACGAGTCCCTCACACCCCAGCCGAGCCCGACGGGATGTTAAATCTCTCTCGTAGGTGACCATGAGAGGTGTCCGTGGACCGACACTTCCGAGTTCGACAGCAGAGAGAGTCTCTGTCCCCCGTGATGCCGCAGGGACGTCCCCTGTCCATGCTTGTGGGATGCTTGAACCCGTCCCACCTTCGCCTCCAGCGGCTCTGGGTGCTGCTCTAATTGGTGCTGTTAATAGCCGAGAGCGGTGCTTGGCTGGACTTTGCACGGGGGAGTGTTGGGCAATCGTGGCCAGCTGCTGCCGTTGCCTTTTGGGCTACCTGGGCAAGCGCCCATCGCTTCACCCACGCCGGGGCACCGCAGGCAGCGAGCGGAGGTGGGGGGGAAAAGGCTTGGGCAGTGCTGGGCTCGTCCTTGCTCCCTCTGGTCCCCTGCTACGGTGACCCTGAGACCTCTCCGTGGTGGGCAGTGGACGTGTAACGTCGTCTTCCTTCCCAACCCCCTCCCCGGTGTCCCCCCACTGCTCCCCCTGAGCAGCACCCCCAAAGCACCTGTGTCTGCTGCCACGGTCCGTGGTGGGATGGGGAGAGGAGGATGAGCTCCCCAAACCACGGCTTCGGAGCATCCCGGTTTGCTTGTCCCAAAAAGGAGAGGGTAAGAGGGGACTTGATGGTCTCGCACGTCTCTTCCCGAGGAGGGACCCTCCTCCCGGGACCGGCCGCGCAGCCTGGCCGCTCTGCCTTGCCCGCGGGCAGCACGGGGAGCAGGGTGGGAGGAAGCGGGTGACAGTGCCTGAGAAGCAGGTTTGTCAGAATTTTAAAGAGATCTAAATAAATAGCGATAAGGAAACAATTATTTAAAGAGCAAACAAATGGAAACTGCTAAATGCACTTCTTTTTTTTTTTGCGGGTAAAGGGTGCAGGGCTGATGCTGTGAAATGCTGGGAGCGAGTCCCTGCTGGGGCTGGACCTCGTGGCCGGTGGTGGCCACGGTCAGTGGCCGGGCTGGGCTGGAGGAGCTGCCCTGGGGCGGACAGCGAGGGGAAGCGCTGCGTGCTCAGCCTGCAGCCCCAAGCCCACCTGCAAATGAGCCTCGCCATGACAAAAGTTTTGTTTCATCCCACCAGGAAAAAGGTTTTACGGGTCATCCGAAAACACCGAGCCTCAGGTGGGCCCGTTCGTGATGGCTCACGGTGTCACAGCTGAGTTGCCGGGTCAGCAGGGACATGGGACGGGGATGTCCCAGACTGCGGAGGGGAGATTTGCTGCACGGATACAGGCAAACCCGCTGCCGTCGGTTTGCTTAGAGAAGCCTTGATTTGCTGCTGATGCCGGGCAATGGCTCCAGAGCAAGGATGTGGGTCTTGCCCCTCCTGCGTGGTGCTCAGGGTCCTGCTGGTGTTTAAGAAGGTGCAATGATTTGAGGCAGGGCCAGGCTGGAGCCGGAGAGCTGGTTTCCCCCTTCCCAGCCCCGTTGCAGGGTGCTGGGGCTGCAGGATGCCTGCAGGGACCCGGGGTGCTGGTGGGGGGAACCCATTCCCCTCGTGTCCCCAGCTGCACCAGTGCCGCGTGCCCCGGAGATGCCGTTCCCCCCTTCGGGGCTGTGGCTGTCACTGTCAAGGCTTTGTTTCAAAGGGCAGCTTATTCCCATCCTTCCCCCTCCATGGCTTTTTTCATCAGCTTTTGGTTGGGGATTAGGCACGTGTTGACAGAACAAACATTTTGCTGCCCTCAAAATCCACCGCTGAGGAGAGAAGCGACGTCCTCGCTCTGCCGGTGTCCCGAGCCAGCGCCGGGATGGGGAGAAGCCGCGCTTGGGGCTGGGGCAGCCCTTCAAGGGCAAAACGGAGCCGTTTCAGGTCACGTCCCGCACCGGGGCTAGAGCCTGGCTCCCGCTCTCTTGCAGAGCATTAATCGCTTTCAGCTTTAATATCCCATCCTGCGAAACCAGGGATGCCACCGAGGAATGCTGCCCATCTCCGGGGCTTTGGCATGTGCTGGTGGCCCAGGTCTGCCGAGAGCTCTGCGTCTTCCCTGCCCACCCCCCAGTACCGGTCACAGTTTCGTTCTCCCCGAGCCAGGCTCCGGGAATCGAGGCTCCTTGCGGTGTCGGGGAGGCTGACGAGGCCAAGGATGCCCATGAACTGCCTCCAGGAGCTTCTGTTTGCCAGGGAAAAGCAAATTCCTCCAAGCTTCGAGGCCAGTCCAGTGCCTCGGGAGGGGGTGAAGGCAAGACACGCTGCTGTGACTCCCTGTCCCCAAGCACGGGAGCTTCTTTGGGGTCCTGCTCCCCTTTTTGCCTACTCAAGCCCCCAGGTCCTGGCTCCCTGCTGAGCCCCTGGAATGGGGGTGCCTGACCTGGGCGATGCTCACCGGGAACGACACGTTTCCTTCGGAGCCGGGTGACTCACCGCTGAGTCACGACTCGCTCTGCAACAGCTCGGTGCCGTCTTCATCCCCAGCCTTCCTCCAGCCCCCCAGCTTTTCCCCTGTCCCCATCGCCGTATGCAAGATGCCGGAGGAACTGGGAGCACGGTGCCTTCGCCCCAGAGCTGTGGCTCCATGCGATGCTGCAGGGCACGGAGCAGCCTTGTCCCTCGTGGGGTCCCTGCCCTCCGTGCCAGGGGGGCACGGAGGAGTCCTCCCCCCTTTGCTGCCCTGGGAGCTGCAAACCTGGCTCAGCGGGGTCGGGGCTTTCTGATCCCCAAAACCGACGGGAACGGGATGGTTCTAGTCCCTGCTGACCCCCCGCCTCCCCTTCTCCATCCTGCCAGCTTTTGCTTTGGGGCTGAGCTAGGGATTTTAGGGTTATTTTTAGGGATTTCCTCCCTGGGGCAAAGCCTTTTGCAGGCTCTCCCGGGATGGAGAAGGGGAAACCGCAGCCGAGAGCCTCTCCTGCTCTCCGGGGCATTGCGTGCTGCCCTGGCCCTCCTTGGCTTTGAGACCATTGGAGCTGCTCGTGCCGCCTGCTCCCACCCGGGAGGTGTTTCCCTGCCCCAGCAGCTCCCACGGTCTCCGGGACCGCCGCTCCGTGGGGCCGTTCTGCCCGAGGATCGTTTTGCATGCGGGGAGAAAGAGCAGATTGAAGAAGAAGAATGAATTTGCATTTCTTAATGGCAACCAGTGTGGGAAACAAAGCCGCCGAGGGTTTCGCTGCCGCTCGGCCCTGCACCGGTGCTGTGTGAAAAGACAACATCCCGTCCGCTGGCACGGGGCCCTGCCCGTCTCACCTGGCTGCCTGTGTGTGCCTGGGAACCGCCACCACCAAACGGCCCCGAGCCCCTGGCACGGGGAGGGGGGTGCTGGCCCCCGTGGCCCAGCCGCGCCGGTGGGATGAACGGGCGATGGCGAGGAAACGGGGTTACGGTGCTGGTGTGGGTTATTTTGGGGGGGGGGTTCTCCCATCCTGGCTGGGGTTACAGTGCTGGTGTGGGTTATTTTGGGGGGGTTTCTCCCATCCTGGCTGGGATTTGGGGTCCGCGTGCTGATGCAGCAGCCGTGGGGCCGGTGCGTGGAGAGCCCAGAGCAGGAGCCAGCCCCGCACATGGATTTCCCCCCCCTTCTGCCCCCCCAAATCGCTGGTGACGGTGCAGGGGGTGGCCGTGACCTTTCCCCATCATCCCTCTGCCAGGGCTCACCCTGCTGCCGAGCTGGGCGCACCCACGCCGCCCTCAGCCCTCTCTTCCTGGCACCGCTGGGCGACCCGCAGCCATTTCCAGGCTTTTAATCCCAAGAGACAAAAGCAGGAGTTTCAGGCGACCGGAGGAAGAAAAGAGCAGGGCTTTGAGCAGGGAACAGCAAACACCCCGGTGGATCCCGCTGCTCCCAGCCCGGCCGGGCACCCTGCAACCTCCCCGCCTGCGTCATCCGGGGTTTGCACTGGCAGCGCTCAGCCTGGTGTGGGAGAACCGTCCCCATGGGGTGCCCGGGGAGGGAGAGGAGCCGGGAACCCGGTGCTGCAGGCAGGGAGGGAGGCAGGATGGTGCGTTTGGGTGGGGAACTGATGGTCCAGGGGCTGGACTTGGGCTGGGAGACCAGGGTCGTGCCAGCATCACCCTTGTGTCTTCATCCTCCACCAGCTTGTCCTTCCCCAACTGCCCTCCCCGGCACAGTCGGACCGATGGAGCCGGGCTGTGGCACACCAGGGCCAAACCTTGGTGCCTCCCGCTGCCGTGGGGTGCGAAGGAACCTTTGCACGGGACCAGGCGAGCACCGACACCTCCACACTCAGCCAAGGGGTGGCTCTGGGACCTCCTGTGCCACCGGTGTGGCGCAGACCCCCATCCCCGCTCCTGGATGGAGCTGGGTTCTCCCACAGCCCCCCTTTGCGCCCTCGAGGGCTGCCCTGAACCGCAGGTGACACTGTTTGTGTCGTGGTGCCTCTAACTCTCCTGCTGCTGCTTTTCTTCTCTTTTTTTCCCCCTGCTCAGGTCTCCTGGCCGCAGCACGGGGACTCCGGGAGCCGCCTCGTGCAGAAGGGACGGAGCAGCAGCCGTGGACGGGAGCCCCGGCTCTTTTATCAGGGTGGACCCCGCAGGCGGCTGCCAGCAGCAATAACTGCGGCTGTTTGCCTCGAGCATACACGCGTCCCCCGTAAATAGGGTTTATGGCAACATCTGGGAGACGGGAAAGCCTGGAAAAAGGTGGCCTGGGGAGGTAATAAAGAGGAGTGGCCCTGCTTGGCCCCGGGGCTGCTCGGGAAGTGGGTGTATTTGCCTGGGGTGAGGAGGAATTGGAGGGGATTGGGTTGGTGTCTGCTCTGGAGCGGCCTCGGTGGTTTGAGAGCTCTGGAGATGCTGGCTGGTAGATCTGTGCAGGGTCATCGCCCAAACGAAAAGCGCGCCGGCTTCTCCGTGCGCGCCTGCCGGTTAGTTCTCTTGCGCTCTCCGGCCCTCCGGTTAACTTTGGCATCGCAGCTCGGCTGGGAAGCCCTTGTCCCCTCCGAGGGTAGTTTGGCCCATCTGCAACTTGCTCCCAAACGCAGGAGGGTTTGCCCGGCTCCCTCTCCCCATGGTGGCAGCTACTTGTACCCCTCTGCAGGGGAATTCCAGGGGGGAATCCCAGGGGAGCCTGAGCAGCAGCTCAGCTGGATGCCAATGTCACGCTTCCTGCTGTTTGCTCCGGTTTGGTGGCACGGGGACGCCGTGCAGACGTGCCAGCGGCAGGAACCGTGACCAGAGGATGCTGCTCTGCACCGACGCCTCTCGCCAGAGCGTCTCCAAAGCTCGTCTGCAAAAACCAGCCTGGAGCATCTTCCTGGAGAGCGGGACACGCAGTTTGACCCAGTGAGCTGTGCAGAAGCAAAGGGACCTCTCCGAGGGTGGGCACTGAGTTGGGACTGCAAAGCAGGAAAATGTGGCCGGTATTCCCACTTTCTGCCAAGCCCACTGCCCTATTTTAGGGAAAAAGGAGCTGGCAGGCAGCAGGCGAGACGTGTCCAAGACCAGCTGCCTCCCGGGCCCTCTGCTCACTCCTCCCTGCTCCGCTCCTGCCATCAAAACTCTTTCTAGGATCGTAGGGAGCACTTCAGGCTCTTGAACTTCCATACGTGCGTTAGCTTGAAATAACACGGGAGTGAGAGCGATAAACCCTCTCGGTGCAGGCCGGGAGGAAATGAATTGCTGTTAGCAAACAGCCAGGGAAGAGCAATTAAGATTACGGGTGGCAGGAGGGGAGTGAGCAGCCGCCGCTTCCCGCCGGGACCTTCCTCCTGCACCGGTGGCTTCAGCCCTGGGATGCCGGGCTGTCCCTCACCTTTAGCAGCGATTCCCTACGTTCTGGTGCTTTCCCGATAGTTACTGGTTAATTTGAAGGCTGGTTTCTGCCTTGGTCTCAGCCCAGCATCGGGAGCGGGTACCGGGGAGGGGGGTGATGGTGCTGGGGAGGTGGAAGCCCAAAGGATGCTCGGTTCGGTGGCAGCCTGGGACCATCCCTCCTCGTCACGCTGCCGGCCTGGAGCTGTGCCGTGCGTTTTGGGATGAAGATACCCGCCAGATGTGGGGCTGGCGTGGGCTGAGGTGCTGAGCGCTGCAGATGTAGCTTCCGTGGGTTCGCAGCTGTGGAGCAGGACTGAGCCGGGGGGATGCGTTAAAGGCATTCCAACCATTTCCAGTCCCCTCGGGTTGCAGAAAAGCCTGAGCGCGCCCATCCTGCAGCCTGGGAGCGGGGATTCATCCCCTCCCAGAGCATCGCCCAGAGGCACGGACACGGGATGCGGGAGGAGACCTCTCAGAGGGACCCAAGTTTGTGGGTTTGCTGTGCACGGGGACCACCGCTGTCCCCAAAGGTGGTGCGGGAGCCCAAGCAAAGGAATCCTCGCTGCTGCAGGGGACCAGGAAACACCGCTCAGCTCCGGGACAAATCAGGCTCGATGGCCTCTGTGGTTTTTGCAGTGACATCAAGTGCCTTCAATAGTTTTATTATATATTATATGGCTGCTTATCTATTATTCTTGTGATGGAGCCAGAGATTAGCTGCAGGCAAGTGGGCAGAGAGATTCTTCCAGGCTGATTCATGAGTATTTTCTCCATTCCTCCCCTCCGGCAGCGTTCCCAATGGTTGAAGTTTCAGCTGTGGCAAAAGGCACCGGAATCGGAGCCGATGGGTTGACAGGGAGGACAAGGAAAAAGGGTTGAAAACTGCGCACACGGGGCAGAAAAGCCAGACTTTATTTCCCCTCTTTTGTTGTTTCTCAGGTGTTGCAACCTCTTCTTTTCCTGGTTTGCATATGCAAGCAGAGCTGTGCCGAACACCGATTGCGAAAGGCGGCGGCGAGAGCGTGGCAGGGCCGGTGACACCAGCCGGCTGCAGCCACCGAACCTGCTTTGGGGAGGAAAGCAGGGATCTCATCTTGAGGCCTTTTGCCTGTTTTTGCAGCTCCGTGTGGTGCTGCCCGCCAGCCAGCTCTCCCCGGGCACAGCAAAGCAAATGTTTTTCCCTTTAATCTCTTTTGCTTATCCGAATCTCCAGTGCTACCGATAAGAGGAGCAGGGAAAGCTTTTCCAGACCCAGATGTGAGTCAGGCGACAGATTCCCAGACAAGACCGGGATGACCCGGGTCCGGGATGCTCTGGAGCAGGGACCCGGCACCGGGCACTGCCAGCACATCCCCTCTGCCTGGTGACATCCTGCTCTCGCCCGGTGTCCCCGATCACGCTCTCCACCGCTTTACTCCTGGCTCCTTCAGGTGCACTATTTTGATGTTTGCTCTGGTAACAAGTAGTAATTAAACCTAATAAACGAGGGAGACCTGCGGGTGATGTCAGAGCGAGGAGGTGCAAATCCAGCTCGCACAACCCGTGCAAACCGTAACCTGCTCGGCAAACTTTCCCCCGAGCCGGCAGCCCGACCGCAGGGCAGCAGCACGGCGCTGCCGCAGGAAGGTGCGGGATGGCCGCAGCGATTCCCAGCGTGGCGCATGTGGGTGTAGAGGTTATACATGGTTTTACTCTGTATCTTAAGTTTCCATGGTCGAGATGCCTACGGTTCCATGCTGTGGTAAGATATTTGTGTGTGGAGGGTTACGGCCTCGGCTCCGGGGCTGTGCTGGGATGCTCCTGCCCCTGGTTCCCACGTGGGGATGCCGGGGTGCAACACAGGAATAGGTTTGGGTGCTGTGAACCAGCCTCTGAGCCAGGCAGAGCTCCAGCACGGTGCTTACTGCTCCCGGCTTCCCGAGGAGCTTTGGCTGGGACCCGGAATCGTGGGTCAAATACCTGCAGGAGCGAGCCGGGGGGGGGCTGCAGCCGGGCAGCCCGACCTGCTGCGGCTCTCTGGAGCTTTGTAACGGGCTCCGAGGGATGCCGGATCAGGCCTGCAGCCGCGGGGCAGCAGTGCTGGGTTGTGGACGTGGTGCTTGGGCCGAAGCGGAGAGAAGATGCTCCAAGAACTGCAGGGGGCTGTGCTGTGGCTACTGCAAGCTGGGGGCACTGGGGGGGCACTGAGTGGCCGGGACACCCCTCCTGGCTGTGCCACGTCCCCATCCCATGTGCCCACCCCATGGCAAAGCCTGGCGGGGGGCTGGTGGCTTCCCCACCGCAGCCGCTCGCCCTCCGTGTCCTCCCCAGCCCATGGCTCCCCCAAACCGCCGCCACGTCTTACGGGCCTGGCTGTGTTTACCAAAACAGGGGAAAAAAGCTCCCCTCGGACGGCAGGAGCCCTAATCCGGGGGGAACGCTTTCCCCACCGATAAGATAACATTGAGGCTTTTCAAAAGGGAGGCAGAAACTCCTGGTGCTGCCGATAGCGCGGCGAAACCCTTTGCCAATGCACCGGGCGGGCCGGGGAAGCCGTAACACAGGGGTCGCCTTCCTTTGGGATTTTATTTTTCTCCTGGCAAACAGCTCCGATGGACAGCTTATCGGCTGTGCCGCGCCGCCACCGTGTACCGGCCCCGGGGTCAGGGCAGCCGAGGGATGCTGGCTCCGCTGCGGCACTTCCCGTGGGCCGGGGATGCAAAGCCCAGGCGTGACGGCCGCTCGGCTGCCAGGACGCGGTGACGTGGGTCCGACCCGGGTTGCGCTGTGGGTGTTTGTGGCCGGGGTTTCGTCTGACGTGGGTTTTTAGGGCATGGGGGAGTTTGGTTTCAGCAGCGCTACGTGCGGAGGAGAACAGCCTGAACTGCCCCGAGTTCTTCACGTGTTAAAAAAAGACAATAAATACCAACTCGGTGTCTGTCTCGGTCAAAACAGCTTTTTCCTGCTTATGCCGGTGGGGACAACCCAGGCCCGGAGTGCTGCACGTTCCTGCCGTGCCCCCGGTGCCCCGTCCTGCCTGCAGGCAGCAGCAACACGGACCCTGGGGAGGAGACGGTGCCGTATCCCTGGTGGGAGGGATGGTTTGGTTGGTGTGAGGGGCTCCTTTTGTCCCTGACGGGCTCTGAGCATCCTTGCTCACAGTCTCCATTGCAAGCCCCACGTGGCCACAGCACTTACATAGGGGATGCTCCTGGAGTATGGGTCAGGGATGCTCCCGGGGTATCAGTCAGGGATGCTCCTGGCCCCAAAACAGCCCAGCCCGTGCTGGGGGAGTGATGTTGTGCTGCAGGATCCAGCCAGGGCCTCGCATGTATCCAACAGGTCTCTGTGCTGCAAGGGACAAGGAGGACCCTTTGGTCTCGCCCCCTGTGGCGTCCCCAGCTCTTGGGTGGGCGTCCCGGGTGAGGGTGGGAAGGGGTTAACGGTGCCCGGATTTGCCCCACTCCCCTGCCAGGGCTCATTCGGGTCTGAGCCCGGTGCCTCCACGCACCCCTCAAGGGTTAACCCCGGCTTGGGCTACTCAAACACCTCCAGCTGAGGTAAGCACCCGGCTTGTTTGTTCAGGTAAATAAGGAAGGAATTAGATATAATGGGCAAAGGAGGCATTCGCTGAGCACCTTGCGCTCGGCTTGGCTGCCGGCTTCTCTCTCGCATACCTCTGCACGGCCGCCGGCTGGCTTCATCCCTCCGCCACCCTCGGAGCCACTCGGGGTGCCCTGTCCTCGTCCCCGTCCCCATCCCTGTCCCGCTGGTGCCTGCTGAGAACCGATGCAGCTCAGCCTGGCCGCCCTGTGGCCGCAGGGCCGGCGTTGAGCCGGGCAGGGTGCTGCTGGCCACCCTCCCTGCCGGTGCCGGGGCACCTCGCTTGGGGCCATGCCCGCCCCGGCCGCCGTGCCGAGCAACGTGGGGACAGCTCTTCCCACCCTACGCCAGGACCCATGCGGTTTCTGAGCCGCCCGCACACCCTCGAGGTAAGCTCCGTGCTGCTGCCACGACCCTCCCCGGCTTCCCGATGCTCCACCAGCACCGTCCTTCCCTCCTTCCTGGGGCTCCTCCAGCCCTTTCGGCACTGATTCGGGGCGGACACGATGCCGGCCCCTGTGGCCATCCCATTCCATGGCTCCTCATGCCTCCAGGTGCCGTTAGGGCTAAACAAGGACAGGTTGTCCCCCGGCGTGAGGTTCCTGGCACTTCTTGGGATGGTGTCACCTGAAGTAAAATGGGATTTGCCAACTTTGCACCTTCGCAACCCTCTCCTGCTCAGGTGAGGAAGGTGGGACGGGAGCCAGAGCTCCTGGGGCCGGCTCCTCCCGAGCCCACCCAGTACCAGCAGGGACACTGGGGAGGGTCCCACGAGCTCCCGTGCCCGGTGGGAGGCAGGGGACAGTATGTTTCGGGGCACTGTGTGACCGATAAGCAGTCAGGGCTCTTTATAGAGTGTCCTGGGTGGCTCTCGAGGAGCTGCCAGCTCAGGGGTGTCTCTATAAAGCAGTTTGAACCCCTTTACCAAACCTGCACCGTCTCAGCGCTGCTCTGCTTTTCTGCCGGGTATTATTTTTTTTTGTCAGCGCTAAAGGCACGTTGACTCTAGGTTTGATTTTTTTTTATGGTTCTGCTCGGTTAGTGAAACACAAAACGCCGCTCGGCTGCCAAATCCCCCACAATACGGGCTTTCTCATGGGCAGGGAGCTCGCGGGGGAGGAAGGTGCTGCTATAAATAGGGGCTCCCTGGCCCTCCATGGGGAACACCAAGCTCTGTTGCTCACCTGGGGGACACCGAGCACCGGGGCTTTGCTCAGGCCACCCAGTTGTGCCCGTCCTCCCCCCCCTGCCCCGCTGCTGTTTGCCTCCCTGCGCCGATGGAGAGGGCAGCTTGACCCGGGGCGTGGGGACCCGTGGGGACGCTTGGTCCCCGTGCCAGCACCCATGCAGGTAACGGCAGAATGAGCTGGGGGGACCTCGGTGGTGTTGGAGAAGGCTGATGGGGGGGACCTGGGGGTCCAGGACCCCGGGGATGGGCTGCATCCCTCCTGTGCATGCATCCAGTGTGAGCCCTGGGCTTGCACTGGCCTCAACCCCGTCACCATGCAGGTACCAGAGCCGGACCCCGGGGCTGTCACATCGCCCGCCCCCCAAGTGCCGTCCCAAGCCCCTGCCCCGTCTGCGGGGTGATTTTGGCCGATCCCTCCTCCCTCCACCCAGAGATAAAGGGGTGCGTGGCACAGGCAGGCAGGGTTTGGCAGCCGGGAGGGACGTGGCACGGCTGGCACGGTGAGGCTGGCAGGGTGGGTGGGACGTGCTGGCAGGACCCCAAATTGTCAGCAGCCTCTGAGCACCCGGCCGTCTGCTGCAGCCCCGGCTCACGCAGGGACCTCGGGGTCACTTCGCCTACTTAATCTGGGTGCAATAAAACGGTTCGTGTCTCCTCCTGGCCGGCAGCCTTCTGGCTCCATCGCCTCTCCGTGCCCCGGTGTGGCTGGCCTCGGGGTGTGCGTCGTGGCGTGGGCTGGTCCCTGCTGGGGGACCGAGGTGGTCGGGGCAAGAGGTGCCGAGTCAGACCAGAAAACAGGGAAAGAACACCCAAATCCCAGCCTCAGATGGGCTTTTGGGCAGAGAGGATTGCTGGGTCCATGAGGGCCCCGTCCCCTGGGGTCCCAGTTTGCTGTGCTGAGCCACACAGGGTGGGCAAAGCTGAAAGGATCGGTTAAAGACAAATTCCACCGTCCACAGGGCTGCTCCGGGCAGTCTGGGACAGCCCTGGATCCCGCATGTGTCCGGTTCCTCCCCAGACAGCACAGCACGTCCCTGTCCCTGTCCCTATCCCCAGCCTGGCAGCTGGAGGTGACGCTGGAGCCTGGCCCACCACCTCAGCTGCCTGGGAAGGGCTTTCGGAAGCGCCCGGGGATTTGGGAGACATCCTGGGCGCCGCGGGCAGCACCTCCTGCTGCAGTGCGCCAACCTCCGCCGGTCCCACGGAGCTTCCCAAGCCATGCTCCGGCACAACCTGTTTAACCGCAGATTTAATTTTAATTAACAGCCCCATTGTTTGAGGGTGGTGGTTGGGTGGATTTCTTATTTATTTATTTTTTTCTTGCTCCCGAGGGCTGATCCCAGCTCTGCCCCGTCACTGGTGCCGGTGTAGCTACCCTGAGCGGTGGTGGGTTGCGTTTGCCAGGAGAGCTCGGGGTGATACAGGAGGTCCTTGTCCCCATCCTCATCCCCCTGGGCCATGGCATCCGCTGCTTCCCTGGGCTCCAGGTGGGGCTGAGTCACTGCCGCCCCATGGCGCTGAGCCGTGACCCAGCACCACCCAAACCCCTGGGCTTGCTGCTGGCCCTGCACCACGGCAGTCCCGTCCCAGTTCCACCGCCCCGGGCTTTCTGCTGGAAGGGAACGTCTGGGTTGGTTTTCCCAGCCGCTGTCGGAGCCGGGCTGTCATGGTGCCCTTCGGCAGCCGCCACTGCCTTTTCCTCCTTGTGCTGCCGTGGGGAACGAGCCCTTGCACCGGCAGCTTGGCCCTTTGCCGCAGCATCCCTGTGGTGCCGGTGAGAACGGGGAGCTGGGGCACCTCACCCCCATCCCGGCTGGTCGGGGTGTCCCCTCCCTATCCATAGGTAGCATCAGGGAGTGATGCAGGGTCCCTCATCGTTTTGGGGCTCGGGGATGGCAGGTACCTCCCGGCTGTGCCCCAGCGGTGGTGCTTTGTTGTGGGCATAGAGGAACGCACGGGGGGACTCGATGGCTCCATCCCAGTTCGGGGTCTGCTCCGCACCAGAGCCTTGCCTGCCCGTGATGGGGTTGCAGGCAGCACCCGTGCGTGGGGAGGGATGGGCGAGGGTGCCGGGGCAGGGGTGGGTGTCCTGCAGGCAGCACCCCACTCTGCCTGGCACCCCAGGGGTGGCACCGCACTCACTCGAAGCCCCCGCCAGGGGCTGCTGAGCCCCCGGCACTGCACCTAGTGGGAGATGTCCCTGCCCAGGGCAGGGGGGTTGGAACAAGATGATCTTTAAGGTCCCTTCCCACCCAAACTGTTCTATGATCTTGGCCCCGGTGTGCCCACAGAGGCAAAACCTCGGGGGCCTGGGGGCCTTTTATAACTTGGTGGCAGCTCTTTAAAGTGCTGTAAAAGCCCATTCCCCCATCGCTTCCCCTCTTGCCTGGGGCGGTGGGATGAGCGCGATGCTCCGTTTGATGTGGCTTTGCCGTGGGCGAGTTCTGGTGGGAAGCCGCTGGGACCGGCACCGTTGACCACCGCCGGCAGCGCGCACAAGCCAGGGAGCGTTTGCCAGGGCTGATGCAATTACCAGCACAGCGCTGCATAGCTCGGATGGGGAATGTGAAGCTTTTTGGGGTGCTTGTGCGGGTCAGCGCTCCCCGTGAGCATCTCGGCACGCTGCTGGGGCTGCCCCTCCGGCTCTCCTTTTCCAGGGAAAAGCAAAAAAGGTAGAGGAGAGGGAAACGGCCGCCCAAAGTGGCTTCTTAGAGCAAACAGGTCCCCACCCAGCCCGGCCGCCTGCGTGCCAGAGCGGGAGAAAGTCAAACAAAGGCCCCCGCCCTGAGAGTACAGCACCGTTCGGAAGGTGATTGCTCAGGCTTTCGGGGCCACTTGCCCAAGAGATCGGGTCCTTGCGGTCCCAACCGGGAGGAGGGGGTCGGGATGGGGATGAGGACGGAGATGGGGCCATCCATCCCGCCGCGTGCCCAGGGATGGCTCTGCAGTCCTGCTCCTGCATGTGTCTGGCTTACGGCCGTGGGAGCGAAGCCTGGTGGAGGTGGGATGGGTGGAGGCTGCACCGTGACCCCAGAGCATCCCAGAGGCATTGGGGACGAGACCCCTGTCCCCTCCCCAGAAAGCCCCCGCGGCCGGCACTGTGCAGTGAGCTGGAGCCATGCAAGCTGTTACCGCTTCCCTTTTGTGCCGGGAGCAGCGTGAAGCTGGATTTAGGACTGATCTCCTAAAGCTCTTCTTTTAATCCAGAGCAAATCAAGGAGAGGTTTGGAAGCTGGCGCCATCTCTCAGGGAAACTGGTTGGGCGACGGGGGCAGCCTGGTGGCGCGGGCACCCCTTCTCCCTCCTCCTCCTCGCTTCGGTGCCACCAAAACTCCTTGGGGATGGGGGCTCCAGCTCCCGAACCTGCAGCCTCTTCCCAGGTCCCCGTGGGGTCAGGCTGGCATGGGTGCTCTTTGGGCGGCCACGGTTCCTTTGTGTGTTTTTCCAAGGTTTTTTGGGCTTTGCCAAAGGTTGAACGATGGGCAGAGCTTCCTCGTGGTGCAGGTGATGCAGAGCTTCAAAAACCATACTTCTGGGGGCGTTAAAATGCTCAGTGAGCGCATTAAACTCATCCCCAGCGGTCTCGCTCTGGTTAACGGGGCCGTGGGACATGGCTATTAATGACGTTTAATTAACGCCTCAGGAGGAAAGACAGGCCCAGGAGCATGGAGCTGAGCAGTGTTTGGCACGGCAGACCTACGGGGACAGTAACGTGCCGTCCCGAGCGCTCCGTCACTCACGTCCCTCCGGCTGCTCGGCTCCCTCCACTCGCGACCCGATGGTGTATTTTCCTTTCTAGTCTTTTAAACCCTTTTTTCTCCCCAGCTGGGATTTAGAGTAAAACAGGGACCCCCTTTCCCTGGCCACTGTCCCCCATTCCCCTTTGGTTTCCTTTCGGGGAGTTTGGGGTTGGTTCAGGCTTTGCACACTCCTTTTTTTTATTGCAGGCTCTGCTGCAAAAGCTGCTACTTTTTCTGGTTTTAAATCACCAATTTGGGGTGGGTTTGGGGTTTTTTTCCTCTTCTTCTTGTAAAAAGCAATGCCGGAGGCAGGCAAAGTGCTCGGCCGTGCCTGGCCGTGCCCATCACCAGCCTCTCCCCTGGCAGGGGCTTTCTGTTCCCAAAGCCTCACACGGCTCTTGGGGAGGTTTCTCCACGGATGGAGCCGTTCCCTGGTGTTGCCATGGAAATTCAGCAGGCTCATCCTCTTCTCCACGGCCTCCAGGACTCCCCACGTACCAGAGACAGATGGGGACGGGCTGATTTTGGGTAGCTTTTCCTTGCAAGAGAGTAAAAGGAAAGGTCTCGTCTGGGGGTTGGCAGCAGCGGCTGCGAGCTGGGTGCTGCGGCGCTGGGCTCGGTCCCCAGCCCAGGAGAGCTGGGTTTGGGTGCCGTCGCCGCTGGGACATCCTCGGGTGAAAGCAGAGGGTGATGTTTCCCATGCACAGAAACGTGCCTGCGTGGTTCAGGCATCCCGTAGCCCTTGGTGCCCACGGGCCACCTTCCATAGGTGCCTTGGAGCCCCTCCGGCGTGCCCCGCTGCCTCCTGCAAGGGCGTTCAGCCCCAGCTGGGACTGAGCTGCCGCCAACCCGGCGTGCAATTCAGAGGAAGACCCTAAAAGCCTGCGGTGGTCGGGACCTACCTGCCCCCCAGGCTCCTTCTCCCTGCTGGCTGCTGGGTCTGGTTCCTCCCAAAATCAGGACAGTCCCCCCAGCCCCACGACTGACCCCAAGCCTGCATTCATCCGGAGGCTCACAGGGCACCGTGGGTCTCTTTGGAGGTTTTTTTTCCTCTCTAACAGGCTTAATTCCTCCCTTTGTGCCTGGCCGCTGGGCGGGAAGGCAGGAATCGGTGCCGGGGTGAGCTTCTCCTCTCCTCCTCTCCCACCAGGTTTGGAGCCGGCGCTGAGCAGAGGGATGGGAAGCACCAGCCCCGGGCTGACCACTCTGCCCCCCAGTCGCCTCGTCCGGCCGGACCCTGCCTTGCTGCCCCCCCCGCGGGACCCCGACACCCGGAGCTGGGGCTGCCCGGATAGCCCCAGCCCCCCCGCCACCCCCGAGCAGCCCCTGCCTGCTTTCTGCCTGCACTACTTCGACATGCTCTACTCGGAGGACATCGCCTGGGCCACCAAGGGCATGGGGGAACCGTCCCAAAGCGGTGCCCAGGGAGGGCGAGGGGACGCACCGAAGGAGCCGGAGCAATGTCCCATCATCGACAGCCAGGGCTTGGGGCTGGGGACCGAGGGGGACCTGCAGGCCAGCCTGCACCTGGAGGAGCACTCGCTGGAGCAGGTGCAGAGCATGGTGGTGGGCGAAGTGCTGAAGGACATCGAGACGGCCTGCAAGCTCCTCAACATCGCCGCAGGTGGGTGCCCCCCACCCCGGCCCTTCCCCAGGGGGGGGCTGCGGGCAGGGTCGGCCCCTCCGAGGGATGCAGCGAGGGAGGGATGTGCCAGTACCGGGACTAAAGCCATGCTGCAACTCCGGAGTTTGCAACCAGGAGCTGGGGTTTTGGGGAACGTGGCGGCTGCCTGGCTCCCCCCCCTCCCCGGCATCGCTCCGGGGCAGGGCTGTTTGCCAGCAAAATCCCCCTCTGCCCTCGCTGGCTGGGAGTTAAGCTGAGGCAGGGGTTAGCAGAGCTTTACGCAGAGCTCCGTGCTGGGTGCGGGGTGCCGGTGTGACCCAGCCGGTGCCGCAGAGCCAGGGAGGCGCGGGGACACAGCGACCCGACGCTGAGCCCGTCCCCTCCCCTGAGCTGGGGGTCCCTTCCCCTCCCGGGGCATCGTTATCGAGGTGCCTTTCAGACCTCTTGGGGAGGTTGTGCGGCAGCGAGGAGCAAACAGCGCGACTTTTATTATCCTTTTCCCTATCCCGTTTGCCCTGGGACATTAGGAACAGGCAGACGTGGGGTTGGGGACAGCCTGGAGCCAGCTGGGGGCATGGGGTGGGATGCGAGGGGAGCAGGACAGCCCAGGACCGAGCTCCCTGGGGTACGGCTGCCACGGGACATGGCTGGGGTGTTCTCCTCGGGGCATCGCTGCCGTGACGCAAGCGGTCTCGGGATGCGCTTAGGTTAATGCAGGCTCTGCCACCCACTCCCTTGAAGCATTTGGTGCCACCCGGGATGCTGCAAGCAGCAAGTGGGGCTCCAAAAGGCTGGGTGAGCCTTCCCAAAGCAAAGGAGACAGCAAGGGAATGGTCTTGTCTGCGGGGACCGGGGCAGGATGGAAGCACCCTGCTCCCAGCCTGGGGGGTGATGCCGCAGCAGGGCAGGAGGGGCCGGGTTCCCGGGGCTGCTGTGGGGTGAGCTGAGTTTCCCCGGGCTTTTCCCGGGCTGCCGCTGGCCGGGCTCACCCTCTGCCTCCAGACCCCGCAGACTGGAGCCCCGGCAATGTGCAGAAGTGGATCCTGTGGACGGAGCACCAGTACCGGCTGCCGCAGATCGGGAAGTCCTTCCAGGAGCTGTCGGGAAAGGACCTGTGTGCCATGTCCGAGGAGCAGTTCTGCCAGCGCTCGCCTGCCTGTGGAGACATCCTGCACGCTCACCTCGACATCTGGAAGTCTGGTAGGTGCCAGGGAGCGGGAGGGAGCTGGGAGGGCGGGCGATGCTGTGCGGCGGGAGATGCCCCTCTGACCACCCCCTCTTCCCTTCCAGCCGCCTGGATGAAGGAAAAAGCTGCCCCAGGAGATGTCAGATACTGCGGTGAGTTCTGCACGGGCTCAGCTCCACTGGCCTCGCTTCTGCCGCAGGCAGATCCAGGGTATTTGATTGGTCGCTCCCTGCTTAATTGCAATTATCTGGTGCGTTGGAGCGACTGCTGCAGCAGCATCCATATGGCTGCACTCCCTCTGCCCCGGAGCAGCCCCTGGGCTGTCTGCAAGGTGCAAGCGAAGGGAAAACGGCCACGAGACCCTCGCTGGCCCCATCCCACGCCCCGTGTACCCCTGCAGGCCGATGCCAGGGCAGGACTGAGCTGTTTTCCCTGCTCCAAGACGGCGAGGAGAAAGCGGTGCTTCCAGACCCAGTGCCTGGACTGAGTGTCCAGATATCCACAGCCATCGAGCCGGGATTTCCCAGACAAGGACTTGCGCGGGTCCCTGGGGTGGTGTAAAGCAGCAAGGCCTCTTTCCCCGCCTCCATCTCACCCATCCCCATCCCTTCCCACGGCAGGAGGTGATGCCAGCTGGGCGGACAGCGAGGTGGACTCATCCTGCGCCGGCCAACCCATCCACCTCTGGCAGTTCCTCAAAGAGCTGCTGCTGAAACCCCACAACTACGGCCGCTTCATCCGCTGGCTCAACAAGGAGAAAGGTGGGTGGGTGGGTTGGTGGGTGCTGAAGCACTGGTGGGGCAGAGGCAGGTGAGGCTGTGACCCCCCCGTGTCCCACTCACCTCCCAGGCATCTTCAAGATCGAGGACTCGGCACAAGTAGCCCGTCTGTGGGGCATCCGGAAGAACCGCCCGGCCATGAACTACGACAAGCTGAGCCGCTCCATCCGGCAGTATTACAAGAAAGGCATCATCCGGAAACCCGACATCTCCCAGCGCCTCGTCTACCAGTTTGTCCACCCAGTCTGAGCGGCGGCAGAGGGACAGGCTGAGCCCCAGGAGGGACAGGGGACCTTCGCTGCCTCCCTCTGCCTCCCAGCCACAGAAACCATCTTCCAGCCCTAAGGACCATGGCTGGGGTGCCGAGAGGCTCAATCCCTCCAGGACCTGCTGGGAACGGACCATGGGACTCCCTTCACCCCTCAGCCTTGGAGGGGAGGGATGACCCCCCAGCTAAGGGACCAGCACCTTCACCTCCTGCGAGCACTCCCAGGGGAGGGTGGACACGGACTTTGGGGCTGGCGGAGGAGATGGGGGGTTGATGAGGGTGAGATAAAGGCAAATGAATCTGTGGGCTTCCTGCAGGCTTGGTGCCCTTCGGCAGGGATCAAAGGTGGGAGCGTGGTCACCCAGGGGAAGAGCTGTGGAACGCAGGAGTCCTGCCCCCGGGTCTCCTGCCCCCTGGCATGTTGTCCTCTCACCCCACAGCCCCAGGGCACCATCAGGACACAGGGGCCAAAGGCACGTCCCAGCAGGACACCTCAATACCCCCATGGCACCATGACCCGGGACTGCTTTGCAGGGGGGACACCACCATTGGGGCCAGAGTCCCCTCCAGCCAGATCCTGTCCCCATGCCACCGGCTCGGCTGTGGGACCAGCTGCCCTCGGTGCCCATCGGGAGTGACCCTGTGTGTTGGATTTATCCTGACAAGCAGCTCCTGACCCTCAGCCCTCTTTGGGGTGGTGGTCGGCGCGGTGGGGGGGCTCTGCCCTTTGCTGCACCCCAACCCTCAGCTGCAAAGAAAGGGGCTGTCCCAGTTTCAGGCATGGTGGGACAGTGGCTGGGCTGGTCCTTCCCTCCTCCCTCCCTTCCGACCACTGGCTGCAGGTGGCTTCGCCCCGGCCATTGTTTGGGGAGGACAAAGCCCAGGCGCGTGAGCAGGGACAATGGCACCCACAGGGACAACAGCGCCCGCAGGGACAATGGCACCCACAGCTGCCCTCGGCTGAGCTCTCTCTGACCTGATCTGCGTGGGAGCAGCCTGGCACCGGCAGCACCGCAGCACCCAGGGGTGCTGCCAGCCACAGGAGCTGGGTGCTGGGTGGCTGTGCCCCTGGGGACCACGGGCATCCCCTCGGGATGGGCGCATCCCCGCTTTGCTTCCCATTCCAGGACACGCTCAGCTTCTCCCTTCCGCAGGGATTTGGGGCTGAAAACGAGCGTTTTGCAAAGGGAGCAGCTGTAAAAGGCGGGTGCGGGGCTGGGCACACCGAGGCACCCCTGCAGGAGTGAGGGGTCCCCCGAGCCGGGTCCCTCATCCTTGGGCATGGAGAGCCCAGACCAGAGCCCCAAAAAGCCCTCAGGTGCTTTGCCCTGGCACCGGGCTCTTCCCTTGATTTGGATTTTATTTGGACTGCCTGATTCCTGAGTTTGGGAAAAGGGAGATGGCAGCTTTGCCGCTTCCCTCTGGATAGTAAATCTGAAACGCAACCCGCTGAGCCCGGACTGGGACGGAAAACTGGGGATTGCTTAAACTGCACATTTCATGAGAGTCTAAGTTACCTGGCGATGTTGATCTTTTATATTACAATTTTTTTATTTGTTTATTTGCTTTTTGGTTTTGGCTGGCGGCAAGTTGTGGTTTAGGCTCAAATGACGTTGGGTAGACGGGCGGCCCAGGAACCCACCAGATGCTTTGTGGGAGGAAAAATACACCTGGTTGGTCATTTGGTTTTAACTTAAAATAGCTGCCTGTAACAGCTCCTGCTTTTTCTTTTTGTTCTGCCTGTTTTATACTGTTCACACGGCAGAGGAGCGGACACGCTTCGGCCAGCCTTGCAAGCATCCCGGCTGGAGGGAGGAGAGGAGCGGGAGAAAAACTGTCTTGGCCTCTGGAGAATGGGGGGGACAAAAAAAAAAAGGGGGGGAAAAAAAGCGCAAAATGTGACTTGTCATCTCCTGCGTGCGACCGATGCTCTTGCAGCCGGCGTGGGGAGCACCGGGAAGATGGGCTGGGGCTGCCGGTGCCCCGAATCCTGTGTCCGTCTTGCAGGTCCTTTGGTGGGGTGGATGAAGGCATGGGGGGTTTGCGCATCCCTGCGGGGAAGGTGGGACAGAAGGAGGTTAAACGGGGAGGAAAGCTGCTGCCAGCTGGGGAGGGTGCACCCGGGGACAGGGTGTCCCTGGGGATGCGGGGACCTGACCCAGGAGATGCCCACTGCAGCGAGCTGGGCAGCCGGCGCCGCAGGGCTCACGCTGGAGGTTTCTCCCCAAACCCCTTGCAGCTCCAGCCCTTAATTAAAGGAAAATAAATCCCTTGTCTCTCCCCATGGGGAGCCCAGTGAGTGCTGCCCACACCCCGGCAGGTCCTGCTCCCTCCATCCCGTCCCCCTCTCCCGCTGTCCTGTCCTGGGGCTGCCCCGGCTCTCCGGGGAGGGGAGAGGGGTGGGTGACCTGCAGGTTGGTTTTCCCGAGGTTTCAATTCTCGTAGGCAGCGCAGGAGGCTCCATCCCCTTGGCCAGCATCCACCCGCCACGCTGGGGCTTTCCTGTCTCCCCCTGCCCAGGGTACTGGGGAGCACTGGGTTGGGGGCTGCTGCTTTTGCTGGCCTTGGAAACGGTCCCCAAAACTGCTTTATCTGGAATCCCCCCTGTGGGTTTCACATGGCTTTGCCTGGCATGTTGGCATGGGGGGCCCCCAAAATCAGTGGCTGCTCCCCCCCTCCCAAAGCCCCCTTGTCCCCCGGGAGCCCAGCAATGCATCCGAGCCCCCCATCCCACTGCACCCCAAAGCCTCAGGGTGGGGGGGGTCCCTACCTGGGGGTAGAGCTGCTGCGACTGCAGCTCCGCAGGGCGCGGGGGGCTTGAGCACCCACCCTGGGCGGGGGGGCCATAACCCCAAAAGCCGCCTTCATGGGGGTGGGGGGTGTGTGAGACCGGCGCACGGAGCCAAACGAGGACCCAGACCCGGAGGACGCTTACAGAGCTCAGTTATTTTCGCTTGCTGCTTTTTGTTGTTGTATCCACGGTAATACAATCACGATATATATATATATATTATATATATACTTCTTAAATTACACAATCAATGTACAAAAAACCGGGGTGCATTGCTGAGACAGGTGGTTGGTTGGGTTTTTTTCTGACTTTTTTTTGTGGTTTTTTTTTTTTCCCTGTTTGCCTATCTGGCAGGGGATGCGGGGCTGGGTGGCTCTCGCCCACCATGCCCAGCACACGGTGCATCTCCTGCCTCCGTGACAACACTTGATCCCTGGGGCCAAAAAATTCACGAACCCACAGAGGGGGCAAGGAGAGGGAGGAGCATGCGGGAAGATGATGGCATCGATGCTGCTAGAGGGTAATGGTATGGAAAAAAAATGAAAGATGATCTGTAGGGAAGAGCTCAGGGTGGCAAAATGTGCCCGGGTTGGGGTGACCACGCTGGGTCGTGGCACCTGTGGGTGCTCTGGGGTTCCCATCCACGCTGTGGCCATTTGTAGAGCCCAAGTGCAGGAGGGGTAGAGCCCCTTGGGGAAAAGCAAAGGGCAAAGGGCTCTTCCCCTGCTTTGGCGTGTCTTGTTTTCAGCCGCCTTCACCAGGCAGCTGCTTTGCTGCCTGGGCTGGGGTCTGCTGCCTGCACCGAGCCCTCCTCGTCCTCCGGCTGGCTGCAGCTCCTGCCGGCACCGTGCAAGGCTGGACGTTGCTCATCCCCCATCCCTGCTCTGCTCCTGCCTCTCTTTAGGAATGGGGCAGATGGGGACCGTCCCCAGCAGGATCCAAGCTGGTCCCCGCTATCCCAGGCTGGGCGTGAAGGTGCTTCCAGCAGCATTGGGCTGTGGTGTGTCCTTCTCCAAACAGCGGTGGATTTTAGGGCCATCTCACCCTGGATCTGGTGACCGCTGGATGACTGCCCTAGCGAAGGGCAATGCTGCTCCCTGCAGCACATGCGGGGCATTGGCTCGGGAGCCTCGACCCGCTCCAGAAACGTTGGCAGCCCAGACGCAAGGAGGAAGAACTGAGGAGATGCCACCAAACTCCATGGCAGGGCTGGTCCCAACTCACCTGGGCATCTCAATGTGCCACCAACTCTACCTGTGAGCGAGGACCTGCCCGCGGATGGGGCCGGGTGGCTGTAGAGCAGGAGGGGACGCTCGTCCCCTTCCTTCGGGGAGGGAAGATGAACTGGGGAGAAGAACATGGAAAGATCAAAAAAATGGAGTCAGACTCCATTCCCTCTCATTCTTTTGGGGTGAATTTGATTGGTCCCAGGAGCTTCAGCGCCATGCATTTTGGAACAGTTCCAGCCAATCAGAAGGCGGCTCATGATTTCAGTATCTTTAAAAACCAACCAATCAGGAGCTCTCACTGGTTGGGCTTCAAGATCTTGAGGTATCAGCTTTTCGCTCGGAAAAAAAATCAACTAACGTAGACGAACAGACAACGTCATCTTTTGCTTCACGTTATCTTAGAAGAAGAAGAAAGCGACTATGCAAAATACTCTTCGGAGACAACTCTTAAAAAAATAAAAGCTTGGTCGGAAAATATGTCTGAATCTCTAACTGTGAGGAGTGAAGGACCAGACGGCAAAATGGCTGGTTGGCTGGTGGAGAGATGGAGACAACGGAGGGCGGATTTATCTGCTGACGGCGACGAGGAGCACACCACAAGACTTAGATTGCCTCCACATAGTTGGCGGGGTAGAGACCTAGCTGCCCGTTGTCCAAGCGCCCTTTGCACCATCCTTGCTCGTCTTCTTCACCCAGTTTGGTTAGTTCATCACCTGGAGAAGAAGGTGGAAAGGGGAGAGCTCATTGCAGGTGTTGGAGCTTCTTCTGTCCCCTCATTTCTCCCCTGGATGGAGCTGCTGGGGGTTTCTAGGAGTGATCCTAAGCATGCAGGTTTGTAGGGTAGAAAGGCAAGGGGTGACCCATGAGACTTCACACGTCCCATCCCACCATCTCTCTGGTCCCACCCACGTTTGGGCTCAGCTGGTGCCTTCCCCTTTCTGCCAGTTCAACGTTTTGAAGGGCTGGCTTAACCCAGAAATGATTTGAAGGATTTTACACTAAAAAGCAGAGTAATGTGGGACCTGCAGCCCCAGCAGCTGAGCCCCAGCCCACCCAGCACCAGTGATGGACCATACCTGCTTTGAAGCTGAGCTCGTCCTGCTCTTGCCCGTCGTAGTCGTACAGAGCCCGCACCCGCACGCCCTTCCCTGCCGAGTCCTCATCGAAGGGGTTGGTGCCACCATTGGCCTCGCTGGTGTTGAAGGAGTTGCTGCCTTCATCATCGGACCACTCGGCGCTGTAGGTCTGCCCGCGGTCATGGCTGCTCACGCTGGGGTTGGTGGGGGGAAGGAGGGAGAAGGACTGTGAGAGCTGGTGGGGGGACGGCAGGGTGGCAGACACTGTGTGCCGCTGGCATCTGGGAGGATGCTCCGGCTTTCCCGAGGTTACAGGGGAGCGGGGGCTGCAGTGAGCAGGACCCCCAGCTAATGACATGTCCAGCAAGACATGGAGGGAGGACAGAAAAGAGTGGTGGCTGTCACTGAGGTCACCCCGTGTCCACTTGGGTGTCCCCATAACACTGGCAACGTTTGCACAGGCAAATGCGGTGCCTTTCCTGTGGCATCTCCGCTCCCCGCTGGCCCTCACCTCCCGCGCTCGCCTGCCGATGCCCCCGTCTCGCCCGTGCTGCTGGCGTTGGTCAGGGTCACCCCCTCGCCCTTCTTCTGCTTCTCTTTCCGCGTTATCGTGTGCGTCAGGTCCGGGTTCCACTCCTGAAGCACAAAGCAACCAGCCCCTGAGCGCCTGGCCACACCGCAGGGCTGCCAGCACCCCAGCCGGGGTGCCCAGCCTCACCTCAAACTGGGGCCAGTTCATGGCCATCCCGGGGCCGCTGGTGCTGCGGAACCACCGGAGATCCTCCTGTGCATCCGAGAGGCGGATAGTCTGCTCCAGCTCCCGATAGACGTTGGCATAGCTGCAGGGAGAGACGTGGGTTGGGGTGCTGAGGGTCGGGGTGGACCCCGGTGGGGTGGGACAGGGTGGAACGGGGACATGCCCAGGTTGTGTCACCTCGTACGAGGCACTGGGGGGCGCCAGGTTCCTGCACAGCCCTGTGCCACTCTGGTACCTCTTAGTGATCACCTTGTTGGCCAGGAACCCCCCTCCCTTGTAGTGCAGGGTTAGCCTGGAAGCACCCAGTCCCTCCAGGGCTTAGTTTGCTTTCCAGGCAGCATGAGGAGACCTTGCATGGATGCTTTCTGCCAGGCCAGCACAGGAGTCACCTACCTGCTGCTCTCGGCCAGGTTCAAGTGCCTCTTGATGTCCAGGAGCACTTCCTTAAGGAAGTTGAGCCTCTTCTCCTCAAACTGCTGGCACTGCTCAAAGACCTGCTCCATGCTCTCGATGTACTGCGGGGTGCACTTGTTCAGCTCGTCCAGCACCTTCTCGTACTTCTCTTGAGTCTGCAAAGGTGCAGGAGGGTACCTTGATTATACCTTGAACATCTCAGAGTGTTTCTGGGTGCTGAGAGGTTCTGGCTTGTGGGCCACCACGCTGGGGAGCCCTGATTGTGGGTGAAATCAGTCTGGTTGCCAGAGAGATTTTGGCCCAATAAGAGGAGTAAATCTCTGCCCTGCTCACACTCCCCCGAGCCCTGCCTGCAAGTCCTCCCCCTTCTACAGGAGCGTAGGGATGGGAAAATGGGAATGAATGGTGGGGAGAAAGGGGTGGTGGCCATTTCCACTGGTTTTCCCTGCCTGATGCCTCATGAGCCCAGAGCAGGGCAGCGGCTTGCACCTTTTGCACGTCTTGCTTGCACTTTTCTACTTTGTCCTGGAGCTTCTTCTGCTGCTCAGGGGTGTTGGACTGCTCTGCCTTACTGTTGGCTTCCCGGGTCATTGCCAGCTTCTCCTCCTTGCATGCCAGGTGGTAAGCTTTCTTGGCTGTCTCCAGCTGTGGAGAGGACAGAGAAGGGACATCAGAGCAGCAGTCACAGCCCCCTGCCCATCCGTCTGCCTGCAGGGATGTGCCACCCAGCTCTCCAAGCCTGAACTGGGCACCCAGAGCTAGTGCTGGGAGATGGCATGGGTCCCCCAGGACACGCTGTGCTTCTCTTCTCACCTCCTTGAGCTTCTTGGCCCAGGGCTTCTGGGCTTTCCGGAAGCCGTCCTCAGCCTCCTTGGCCTCCTTGAAGCCTCCCATGATCTGCTTGTGGTAGGCATCCTTCTGCCAGTTCTTCACCTTCTCGAAGTCATCGTTCAGCAGGCTGTTCTTCACGTCCTGGTGCAGCTCGCTCACCTTGTCCGCCTCTGTCATGATGGCACCCCACGCCTTCTCCAGGCTGCCGTACTGGGGACCTGGGTGGCAAAGGGGACAGCTGAGTGTCACTCCACAGCCCTTACCCCCTTCACCCCTATCAGGTGAAGCTGTGATGGTACATGGGGACCCATGGGACCCAGGTGTCCTCGGGGGACCCTCCCCCTGGGGAAGTCATGGTACCTTTCTCGATGAGCTGCCTCCACCGCTTGGACCAGTCAGTGAGCTGCTGGGCATAGGACTTTTCGATCTTGGCCCTCTCGTGCACACAGTTCATGAGGTCATTGCAGAGCCGGTGCCCATCGTCGATCCTCTTCACCGTGCGCTTGTAGTTCCCCACCTGGGAGGGGGATGGGGACGGGGACAGGCAGGCATGGGAGCTGCGTCTGGGCTGCCCAGCTCAGCCCCAGCTAGCCCAAGGTGGGGACTGGGGGAGCACTGGGCACTTTGAGGGTGCAGGGATGGAGCTTTTGCTTTGGGTCTGCTCAAACCCAGCTTCTTTTGGTCCCCCCATCGCTCTGTGCCCCTTGGGGACAGCCGAGGTTGAGCCCTCCAGCAGAGCCGGCTGGGACAGCCGCGCCACCGTGGCAGGGATGCCCGCAGGCAGGGCTTGCTGCGGGAGGGGAGGGCAGCGCTGTCCCCCCCCCCAGACCAGGGGACACCCTGGGATGCAGTGACGGTGGCAGGGGCCCCGCGGGAGGAGAGGACGGCTGGGACTCACCTCCCAGAAGCTGTCGGTTGTTTCCTCCGCGGCTGCTGCCGACTCGTCGTAGGAACCCGACATGGCTCCCGGCGCTGCCTCGGGCGTCAGTGCGGGCGCTGGGTGGCTCTCGGGCAAACACCAGCCTCATGCACTGAGGGGAGAAGATGGGGGGGTCATGGGAGGGGGGTGAGCAGGGGACCCCCCATCCCTCCTGCCCACAGCACCACGGGATGAGCTGCAGGGGATGGGGATGAGGATGGGGATGGTGCCTATTCGAGCTCTGGACCCACAGACCCCTCCAGTGCCCGCCATCTGCCACCCCAAGGTGCCATCCAAACCCCGCCAAAGCCAGCTGAGCTGGGAGGGAGAATCGCGGGGAGCAGCACGGCAGGGAGCTCACCGGCTGGGGGCCTGGCTCGGCACCGTGTGTCCCTGGGGAGCCGTGGGGCGAGGGACCGTGGCGGGGCTGGGGGGATGATGCGCAGCCTGAAGAAATTCTCGTCCTGATATTCCACCCTAATCCGTCCTGATCTTCAGAAAAACGGCATCCCCGGAGCGTCACGTGGCCCCGCTGCACGGCTTAACCCTTTGCCACTTTGCCGAGAGTCATGGCTGGGGATGGGGGCTGGTGGGTGGCATCGAATGGGGATGGAGAGGAGACCACGGTCGCCATGAGCATCCTCATCATCCCCATCCTGCCCCGGCTCCGGTCAGTGCTGCCATGGGGAAGTGCAGGGCCTGTCCTGCATGGCATCTGCCACTGGGATGGGGACAAAGTGGCCGTGAACTGCCCCAGTTTCCTCCTGCCACGTCTATAAAAGGGCTGTGGGAGTGGGTTGTGGCTGTGATACCCCGTGCACCACCACTTCTCCCAGGGAGATGGAGCAGGCAGTGGGAGACCTGGCTACATACATCCCACCCTGAACCTGGGAGAGGGCGATGGGGTGGGAGGGCACGGCTGGCTGGCATGGGGTCCCGGTGCCCCAGCGCCCACCTGTGGGGACCAGTTGGTGGGTGCCCACACTCTCCAGCTGTGCACACAGCTGGCCGCGAGGAGCCCGTGGGCTGGGACAGTGCATGGCCCTGGGAGGATGGGGGGCCGAAACGGTTACTGGAGCATGGCGCAGGGCTCGCCGTGCTGGAACTAACAGGGCCTGGCAGGGATTTAGTGATATAACCAGGGAGGCACCAATCCCCGCCGCCCTCCCCAGCCGGTTAAAAATAAACGCGTGACTGTCCCTCGCTCAGCTGCCGAGTCACAGATGGATGGGGGACCATGGCGGTGCACAGCGCAGCCAGCACCGTCCTCCCGCAGCCGGCAGCACGCGGCGCCCACGCCTGCCTGGCACCCGTGGCACGACCACCACCCTCCCCACCTGTGAAAGTGCCCGACCCAAACACCCACGGGCTGCCCCGGTGCACCCGCAGCAGTAGCAGAGCACTCAGGTGGCACAACCCCCAGGGGACCCTGCAGGGTGCCATGTGTGGCTGTCCCCTCTGCAAGCCCTGGGCAATGGCGCAGTGCCCAGTGCCGGGGTCTTTGCTTGTGCCTCTGGGCTCTGGCTTTTTGTTTTGTCTCAGAGGGCAAGCGCATCCTTGGGGTGACAGCCAGCCCTGTCCAAGGCAGGGACACTGGGGAGGGAGCACACCCATGGCCGGAGGTATCCTGGCACCCACGGGCACATGAGCCAGCTCCAGCCATCCCCACCGGCAGCCGAGGCCGTGGGGAACTGTGGGACGTGGCTGCCGCAGCTCCCGCTCCTCACCGTTACCTGGTCTGAGCCGCAGCCTGGGGATTATTTTTGGCTCTGCATCACTTCCCAGCTAACGCTGCCGCCTTGTTGCCGCTCTCCTGCCACGCACCCGCACGCACGACCATCCTCACACGCCCATGCAGGCGCCAGCCCCGCGCCCGCCGCCCCGCGCCCGCCAGTGCAGCCCATCGCTTCCCATCAAGGCGGCTGGCGGTGATGCCCGGCACCCGCAGCGCCGGCGGCCGAGCCGCGGCATGGCGAGCTGCCAGCCCCAGCCACGCGCTGCCGCTTGGGCACCCTCGGCCAAGGGGGTCTCTGCTTCGCCCCTGCCCCCGGCCCCACGTTTCCACGAAGCTGCTGGAGAGAAGCCGCAGAGCATTTGGCATCGAGTGACGGTGAAGTTTGTCCCAGCTCCTGCCCCTGCGTGCCCTTGGCTTCCTCCTGCAGCAGCCACCCCCCTGCATCTCTCTCTCCCCATCAGCCCGCTCGGCGCTGAGCACTGCTGCAGCTCATCTCACCCGTCGGGCAGCTCCTGCCGCTGCCGACATTGCAGGGGAGGGGGGTCTCTGCCCTCCGCGGGGGCCGGGGACACGGGCACCGATCCTGCGCAGGCAGGAGGCTGCTGCAATGCAGAGGGCCGGCACTGCCGACACTGCGGGCACAGGCAGCTGCCCGTACTCCCACAACCGGCAGCCCTCGCCGGCAGTGCCCTGTCCCCACGCAGGCAGAGACAGCCCCGTTTTGCTGTCCCCTGCCCCCGGCAGAGGGGCTGCAGAGCTTTGGGCCAGCGCTGCTCCAGCATCCACACTGCCCGCCTGCTTCTCCCGAGGCTCCCCAGGGCCTGGGAAGGGCGAGAGGGACAAGCCAGGTCTCCTGGGGTGGCCAGCCGGGTCCCTGACTCTCCCCGCTCTCTTCGCCTTTGCCGTAACACCGCCATGAAACGCGCAACCCCCGGCGCAGCGGCCCCTCAGGGTGTGCTGTTGGATTGGGGGTGCCCCATCCTGGGCTCTGGGGTGCCCGGTGAGGTGCCAGGCACCAGCCCCGGTGACAAGCTGCGTCTGGGCGGCAGGTTGCTCTGCCTGCAGGTTTTTTGGTCGCCCTGGCCCCAGCATCTCTGCTGCAGCCAAAAAGCAGGGGACGGGGATGCGATACGGGGAACGGGCAGCTGCCTGCATCCTGCCTGCTTGCACATCGGCTGAGCCCGGTGGGGACCAGGGGCCAGGAGCGGCTGTAGAGCTTCCCGGTGCCGGTTCTCCTGCTGCAAAGAGCCCTTTGCCAAGGCAGGATGGTGGCGGATGCGCTGCAAGGAGGGGAGCGGAGCACAGAGTGAGCCTGTGTCCCTGTCCTCATCCCTGTCCCCATCCTGCCCCAGGGCAGGGGGTTCGGAGAGGACTGGGTGCGAGACCTGCTGCGGGAGCGGGTGCTACGGGGGCCGGGAGGGCAGTCGGTGACTAATTATTGGTGAAAGCACCCATGGAAGGGGGAAGCCATGGTGGCAGCTGCACTCAATCAGCGGGAATCAGAGTGAAAGGAGAGCTCCCCGACACCAACCCCGAGCACAAACCGATGCGACGCACGACGTTTCCCTGGTGCAAACCCCTTCCGCAGCCACAGCATCTCGACACGGAGCCACAGCCCAGCCCGGCTGGTGCCGCTCAAGCCGAGGGCGCCGGGGACCCTCGCTTGCCGGAGCACGTGAGCTGGGGACAGGACGGTAATTTGCTGCATGCTGTTGCCTCGTTGTTACCCGGGGGCTCCCGGCAATAAAGCCGAAGCTCGGCAATTGGAAAGGACCCAATGGTCTGAGCCGGTTTTATTGCAATTAACCACTGGGACCAACCTGCCCTGTCAAATCAAACCGTCCGTGGGGCCGCAATGTGAAATAGCTGCTACGTTTTGGTTCCTTTTGTAAGCACACGAGGCCAAGGATGAGTGCAGGGGTTTAGGGGGAGGGAGTCAGGCTGGGGTTTGGGTTTTTGGCCACGGGGAAGGTCATTTGCGCTCCTTTGTATCGGCACAGGGCTGGTCAAGGGTCTGTCAGGGGGTGCAGCGCCAAATGCCACCGCGATGCACTACTGCTATCGCCACAGGAAAACCACTCGTGGCAAAGACAAATGGACTAGAAACAGCCGAGGAAGCCCAGGGGAGCCGGGCAGCAGCATCTCTCACCGCACCGCAGCAGCTCCAGGGCTGCCGTGCCGCTGCATCGGCTGCCGGCAGTACCCAACCTCAGCACCGCATCCGCCGCGGGCACCAATGCCCACGTACTGCTCCCGCCGTGGCCAAGTATGGGGAGGGGGCGAGATGCCCCCGGCAGGATGGCAGGTCCTCAGGCAAAGCCGGTGACGCCGATGCGCTTCGCAAGAGGCTTTGCAGCTGCAGGAGCTGCCGTCTGGTTTGCTGTTCGGCTTTGACCCGGTCGGGTGGTCGTGGGTTTCCCACCGGCGCAGGGCTGATCCCTGCAAATCCATGGGGCTGGGGCAGGGAAACGCTCCCATGGGGCTGGTGAGGGTCGCAGCCCTGGGAGTGAGGGGGGTGCAGAGGGGGGTTTGGTCGTGGCGTGGCTGAACCGTCTCCCCTCTCCGGAGCCGACGTGGACCTTGCGAGGAAATGGTTAAGTGGGTGCTGCTGATTCACGCTGGCAGAGGGCTCTGCGGCGAGGAGGCAGGAGTGGAGCTGGGGCTCGGGGCTGAGCAGCCTGAACACGCATCCTCCCCTCTCGTTATCAAATCCTCCCCTCTCGTTATCAAACCGAGCCCAAGGCCAGGCGGGAGCTGAGCCTGGACCCTTCCCAAGCCGCCCACTCCGTGAGAGCAGGCTGGTGTCAGGGCCCCATCCTGCATCCCCTGGCAAATCCTCTCCGGCTGCAGCACGAGTAGAGTTGGAGCCCCGGGGCAAAGAGCCGAACTGTGGCCAGATGTGGAAGGGATGTGGAAGGGACGGCTGTTCCCTGCACACCGGGTGCTTCTCCGTGGGATTTGGGCCAGGGCAGCGCCGTGGGGCTGGCTTGGACCTGGTGCACGTGGTCGCTCAAGCAGTGCACGAGGTGGCTGCGAGGGCAGCAGGTCCCTGGAGGTGGCACGTGGGTAGCGATGGGGAACACCTGCTGGGAGCCGCTTTTCCAATGAATCCTGCGCGGGATGCGCCTGCGGCAGCCGCCTTGCTTCAATTAGTCATCTGCATCGACTAGGGGGGTCTGAGGACTGGGGGAGCCTGGCTGCCACAGGGACCCACTGGACCCCACCGCGTCAGGGCTTGGAGGCTCCCCAAAACCCGAGCGTTCGCAAAGGAGGTTCAATGATGCAGGAACATGACCGGGAGCCACGTGTCCCGCATGCAGCCGGGAGGACGCCTACCTTGCTGGCTGGTGGGCTGTAGGTGCTGCCAGGTTGCAGCAGCCGGGGCAGACGCGTTTGCTCCAAGCCCTGGCAGCAAAGGGCTTCGCGTTTTGCGTGTGCCCTGCAGAAACCTCCACCTTCCTCCTGCGCTCCCCAAAGTTACCCTGCTCAGAGCGCAGGACGCCCGTCAAAGTCTTCTAGGCATTTTAACAGCCTTATGCAAAGATTTTGGGGAAATACGCATGGCATTTGCAGATAACGCAAATGTTTCTCTCCAGGGGAGCTTGCAGCCCGGCTCAGGTACGGCGGATGTGCCAGGAATGTGGATAGGCACCGCGGTGGGATGCAGCAGCAGGATTGTCAACCCCGTGCATGTGCTCAGGCCTGGGGAAGGGAGACGGGGCCGAGCCTCAGCTTGTGGGGTTTCAACTTGCCTTCCAGCTCTGCAGCTTTTCTCCGCCTGCCGCCTGAGCTTGCCGCTGTAAACAAGGATGCTCGGCCTCTCGAGCAGGGATTTTTGTGGTCCCAGGAGCAGGGTTTAGGCAGAAATCCAAATATGAGGTTTGCAATTATACCGAGAAGTAGCAAACGATGGTGCTGGAAGGTACAGCGGTGCCATCCCCTCGCTTCCGCGTCAGGGAGGGGGGAAACCAGAGCGGCACGCGCTGGCACCCGGGGGGGTCCCGTCCCCTGTACCTCAGCGGGATGGACACGGGGCTGGTGGGAGCAGGGCGATGGGGATGGGCGGTGGGATTTCAGCTGTCTGTGGTGGGGGAAGGAGACTTGGAGCCAGAGGGGACTTGGGGG
>VFFE01007624.1:1208898-1224031 GCA_008921705.1 Burhinus oedicnemus | reverse complement strand
GGGTTGCGCTGCGCTGCGCTGCGCTCCGCACCCAGCCGGGCAGCAGCGGCGGCGGCGGCGGCAGCGCGCACGGGCGCGGGTGCGCGCCCTGCCTGCAGCCGCCCGTTGCCATGGCAACCGGGGTGATGGAGCCGCTGCCTGCAAAGGTTGCAAAAAGCATCCGGGGGGATGTGTGTGTGTGTGGGGGGGTGTTGGATGGACACCCCCCCCCCTCCTTCATCCTTGGCCTGCGGGTCTGCACCCACCCCGGGGTGCTACATCACTCCCAGCCCCTTCCAGCCGTGTCCCCCACCCGCTGCTGTCACCACCGGGGCCCTGCCGAGACCCTCGCCCAGGGCACAGACCCCAGGCTCAGCACCCAGTGCCAGGCGGGTGCTCAGCACCCACCGGACAGGGCTATATGGGGTGCTGCAGCCCGGGGCACGGGAATGGGGGAGACGGTGGGGTGCCAGGAGCCTGCGGCTGGGTGCATGTGGGTGTCCGGCCCCAGCGGCACTGCCTGTCACTGCGGGACTCCGTTAGGGCCACAAATGGGCTCTTTCCCCCTTAGGCTGCGCTGCTGGGAGGCTTTTTTGGGGAGCTGAGTGAGGAAACCCCCGGGGTTCCTCATCCTCCTGCTCCTTGGGTCCTCATCCCTCCTGCAGAGGATGGGACAGAGCAATGTGCTCCCTCCTCTCCTCCCCTGGGTGCTCTGTCACCTCCGCGGGTCCCGGGAAGGGGCTGCAGGGAGGGTTTTAGGGCTGAGCCATAGCTCTTGCAGAAACAAACACCCCAAAAGGCTTTTGGAGAGGCAGCCGGTGCCGCCTCCTTGCCAAATGTGCCAACTGGGAACAGGCTGGCAGGAGAAGCAGAAACGGTCCTTCCCAGCCGGCTGGGCCAGGGAAAGCAGGGCTGGGGAAGGGGGTGACAGGGGCTGCACCCCACTAAGTCTTCTTTGAGTCCCGGGAGCCGGGCAGCTCCCTCCCCACTGCCATCTGCCTCCTCCCGAGCCCTGGGGCTTGTGGCCGGGGTCACCAGGGCTTATTGCAGGATGCAGGTCCCAGGGGAGAGCAGGAGGCTGGAGCTCTCCCACGCCATGGACGGGGCTGTCGGGAAGACGGGAGGATGCGGGTGGGGGTGGCGACAGGCTCTCCCCTTCTCAACCGCCCGAATGCGCCTGCATTTCCCCCAGCTCGTGGGTGATGTCAGGGAAATTAAAAGCCAGCAGGAGACGAGCGCTTCCAGCCGAGTAACTGAAGCCGCCCGCAGAAGCTGCAGTAATGAGGCTGCCAGGCCGCTGCCGTCAGGATCGGGTTGCCCGGAGAATGCAACCCGGTCCCGGGAGGCTCTGCCGGCCTCCGACACCGGCTCAGCTTTCCCCTAACTTAGACTGCTTAATGAAGCTCGGTGGGGCTCTCCGTCCTGCCTGCCTTCCGGCTGCTTCTAGATTCATGCCATCTGAGCGCGTCTTCCCACCTCACGGCTGGACAGAAAGGCCCCCGAAATATTTCATGCCCGGCTGCAGCTGGCAGCAGCGTGTGAGACCCAAGCGATCTAATGCTCCCTGATCCCGACGCGGGAATGGGGATGGACTGTGGCTCCTGCAGGTGCCGGGGGGATCTTTGCCCATTGGCATTTCAGGGTGAGGAACCGGAGGGTGCTGATTAACTAGGCATCGTCCTTGTGTGCAATGAGCTGGCAGTTCTCAGCGCAGGGTCGCTGCAGGTGCCGCTGGGCTGTCCCAGCTGCCTTCTGCCCCAGCAGCATCCACGCTGCAGAGGAGCAAACGTTCTTGGCATTACACATCGGGTGACAAATGCTCTCCAGGTGGGTGACAGGGGGGACATCAATGACTGGGATCCCCAGTGCTAACAGCCCACTGCCACCAGCTTTGTGGCAGATATGGTCCATTCAGGGAGCACCAGCCCACATCTCCTTCCCCGGCAGCTCGGGCTGCTCCGTGCTGGTAACAGGCAGGAGCCCTGACTCCACAGCATGAGGCTCCCACAATGAGCATCAGCCGGTTCCTTCCCCAAAAACTCAGCCACGACAAACTTTTCCCTAGCTCCCACCATCCCACTGCTTACTATTTCCCGCGGTAAGTCATTTCCCCTCCTGTAAAATGAGTTTCCTTGTGGGAAGCAGCGGCCAGTATTGGCAGGAAATAAGCCCTGATTTATCGAGCCACTTGCCACTCTGAAATTACGGCTCTTCGAGCGCCACGGCATACTGAGAAGCAAAGCAAATTAGCCCACACCGTGCTGTCGCGGCTGCCAGCAGCCTGCCTGTGCAGCGAGCCGGTGCGGGCAGGAGAAGAGAGAAATGCCACCAGCTATCAGCCACTCTGCCCATCACCAGGCCACGAGTGCCAGCCTTGGCACGAATAAGGGGGGTGTGTGGATTTTCGAGCGCAGCCTGCTTCCGCCTCCCTCCCTAGCAAGGAAAGGAAAATGCATTTCCTAAATCACGGCAGAGCCCCTGATTGCCGTGCTGTCTGCTGAGCTGGCTGGCACTGGGAGCAATGGGAGAGCCCCCGGCCCATGGGTGCTCCAGAGAAGGCTGCTTAGAGACGGGGGTAGAGAGGGGTCCTGGAATCCTGCTCATCCCAAGCTCATCCCTGGCCTCCTGCTGCCTCTTCCCACTCAATGCCGGGGGCAGAGAGGAGCGTGACCTGGGGCTTGTGTGGCCGGATGAGGCCAGTGCCCCCGTGCTTGCCCCATGCCCAGGCTGCCCCCGCTGCAGATGTGCCGTCGGGCCCAGGAGCCCTCTCAGGCTTGCTGGGAGAATGCAAGCGCAGGGCTATTTTGCATCTCTAATTAGCAGCGGAGGATAATTGGCAGCTCTGCAGCAATTACGCAGAAAGACAGCCATTGTGGAGGGCCCCGGCGTGGGGCAGGTGCTGCCAGAAACCCAGCTCCCACCAAAACAATCCCCTTCTTGTCTGCTCATAACTGGCCCTGGGGGCATCCTCCCAGCCCTTCCGGGGAAGGGGCCGGGGCCGGGACATAAAGACTCCATTTTTCCTGGGAAACTTCGTGTAGCTCGGTGCAGGCAGCTGCCTGTGAGGAGCCTGTACGTATTGCCCGTGGCCACAGCGACGGCGGTGTGGGGGCCTCGCTGCCTCCCTCCCCCCATGCTCTGCCATGCCCAGGGCAGCCGGATGCCGGCTCGGCCCCTCTGGGAAGCTTCTGGCTGGATGCAGCCTCTCGTTCTCCAAGGCTCATCTGCAGAAGCACGGCAGGGTCCTGCGTTTGCCTCCAAGGTGTTGCACAAATGCCAGCCGGGCTGGCCATCCTGCGGGGACAAAGTCTGTCCCTGGGCAGAGCCGCCCGCCGAGGTCTCCTCCTGCCGAGCTGTGCCGGAGGAGCCCAGCTCCATCCCAGCCCCAGCAGCATCGCCTCCCGGCATGGCCAAGGGCACCAGCAGGGTTGGGGACACAGGATTTCCAGCAAAGGGGATCCCACATAGAGCCAAACCCATGCTTTGGCTCGCTGCAGGACGTGGCACCGGTGCAGACGCACTTTGCCGGCGCTGGTGTTCCCTTCCCTTTCTCGCCCTGCCCCTGTGCACGTCACTAATCGATGCCTGCCAGCTGCCTGGGCTTGCCTTCTGCAATCCTTTTACAGTTAAATCCAGCTCCCGTCCTGCTGCAGCCCTCTCAGTGGCCACGCACTCCGGGGAGAGGTGGGAGAGGAGGGGGCCAGCACCGGCCGGGGAGGGTCATGGATCGGTGCAGACCCCGGGGTAATGTCAGCACCGTCAGCAACGGCCAAGCCGGTGGCTGATAAATTCCCCAGTCTGCTTTGGGCTCCTGCGAAGGGAAAGAAAAATCCCAGGAGGTGGGAAGAACCTGCAGGGCTTTGGATGGGGTTTCAGGGTCAGGTGTGATGGGAGCCGCAGTATGGCACCGAGTCCTTGTTTGGGGCCAGCGGAGCAGTCCCCCAGCCGGGCCAGCTCTGCTGCAGCGATGGCCTTGCTCCGAATATTTGGCTTAGGGACTGGGTTTGCTTGGGGAAGGCGGTGCAGGGGCCGAGGGAAGCAGGAGCAGCCCGAGAGGCTGCCGGAGAAGCTCTAATCCGTTTAGCAAAGCGCTTGCTTTGCCATTTCCAAGGCAGGCACAAGAGCAGCAAAGAGGAGACGCAGGCAGAGGTGGGCAGTGCGGCAGGACCAGGCGGGCAAGGGCAGCTCTCCTGCTCCATGGGACGAGCCGGGAGATGCGTTTCTCCCGGGGGTTGCTGTAATTGTCGCAGCATTCCCGGAGAGGAAGAAACGAGGCCACGAAATAGTAGCAAAGCCCCAGGATGGCACCAGACAGCTCCAGGCACCTCAGGAGGTGCCACATCCCTCAGCCCCTCCTGCCCCAGGGCTGCACCAGCCTCCAGCTCTGCCCGAAACACGCAGGCACAACCCCCGGGTGGGTACGAGCCTCCCCCCAGCCCCGTGCACCCCCCAGAGACCCCGCTGCTCCCTCCGGCTTCCCGGGGCGGGCAGTGGTCCCTCCGACCACTCCGCTCATCCTAGCGCAGTCCCAAAATCACAGCCCTATTGCCCCGTGTGCCTCCAGAACTCGCACCCTGGGCACAAATGTGGGCTGGGGGGGTGGTGGGGGGGTTGTGAGCATTGGCCCCTGCCTGCAGCTGGGAAGGCAGAGCCCCCCGGCAGCGCCCGGGCTCAGCCTAAGCCGCCTTGCAGAGCCTCAGCTCCCCGCCAGCTGCTCGGGCATTGCGGTGCCCGGCCGTGCCCCTGCGGCTGACGGGATTACGGCGTTCCAGGGGGGCACAGGCTGAACCCCTTTGACTGCGGGGCTTGGAGCAGAAGCCTGTTTCTCACCCGGTAAAACGATGCCAAACGTGTCCCATGGAGGCAGGGGGGGCACGTTTGCTGCCAGCCCCCCAACCGCGGGCTGTCCCAGCTGGGGTCCCAGCCCTCCCTTATGCATCCACGGGGAGCTGGAGGGACCCCGCACCCAGAGTTGAGAGCAGCTGATCCACCAGCGGTGCCAGCCCCCAGCCTGGCAGGGTGAGTGTGGCCCTGGGGCGTCCCTGGCCCTGCAGCCAGTGTGTGGAGCCACCAGCCCCCCCCGGAAGCCCCCCATGAGCCCTGAGTGCGGCGGGTGCCCGGGTGGGCTATGGGGGCGATGGGCACAGCATGCGGAGCGGGACTGTGCGTGGGCTGGCGTGTGCTGCATCCCACCAGCCCCACGGTGCCATGTCTCATGAGCCCCCAGAAGCTCAGACCCCTGCCCAGACCCCTGCCGGACCCCTGCCCCTCGCTGCCGCTTCCCACCAGACCCCAGCTCCCCCGGGAGGTGCAGGCAGCCGGGCAGGGACCTGGGAGACCCACACTGCCTTCCCACCCTGCCAGAGACGCCACGACGCCAGGAAAAACAGGTGGACCCAAAATTTGGGGGGGAAACCCAGGCGGATGGTGAGCCCCACTCAGCACAATCCGGCAGAAGTTTGGAAATCGCTTAAAATGGGTCAGGGAGCCGCTCTGCCGAAGTGGGTTTCATTTCCCAGAGAGCAGCCACCGGCACAGGGGGGACGATCCATTTCAGACCCACCAGCCAGGGACCACCGGAGGGGACTTGGGGTGCCCTTGGAGTGACAGCACCATCACGAGCCCCCAGCATCCCATCCGCCGTCTGGGGACACCGCCACCGTCACTCGCCGTATGCCGGCAATCCTCACCGCAGCAAGCCCCGGCCAACCCACCGACGCCAACCTCCCGCCTCGCCGGGAGCCGCGTTGACCCCAAATCCATCCGGGAGCCGTATGGCGGTACCTTTGGGACGTGGGGACGCTGGCGGAGCGGGGCTGGCTGCCTCTCGCCGGGGCTGGCTCTGCACATTGGCAGGAAGGTCACGGCAGATGGGGAGGAGGGGGGTAAAGATCAGCACGGGGATTAGGGAAGCATATTTAGCCAACCAATCGCCGTCCCGGCGTAACGACTCCTTGGCCGCACAAGGTGACAACACGACTGCGGAGACGGATGGGAATAAGCCGAGCGGCCCTGCCGGTGGCGGGGGGTCCCCAGCCCCCCCATCCTCCCCCATCCCTTCTTCTTCCCCTTCCTCTTCCCCTTCCTTCCCCCTTCCCTTCCCTCTCCTCTCTCCATCCAGGAGCGGATCCGGGGGTGCCATGTGGCAAACCCCTGGGTTTGGGGTGTTTGGGGGGGGCAACAGGGACATGTCCCCTCTGCCGGCTGTGGGACCCTGCTCCCATCGCTCCTGGGGGGGTTCGACCAGGATGGGAGCAGCCCTGGTTTGAGGGGGGACACACTACACAGGGTGGCCCTAAGGGGACACAGCTGCCGTCCCCCCATTACGCCCTGCCCGGGGCCACCATGTCCCCCCCTGGAAAAGAACTGGGGGGGGTGTCGGGTGTGAAGGCAGGGGAGGCTGTGAGTGGCCCCGCACCTCCTAGCCGGGCATTTTGGGGTGCAAAGGGGACTCTGTGTGCCTCCAGCGAGCCCCGAGCCACGCTCCGGTGCTCAAAGCGGGGGAGTGAGACACACACACACCCCCCCTCCGCCGAAATGGCCGCCGGTGCCCGGCGCGGAGCAGCTGCCCCGCGGGGAGGGGGCGGAAGGAAGCCGCCGTGCCTGGGGAAACTGGGCTGGTGGCTGTTCGCCCCCCCGGGGTGAGATCAGAAAGTGTCGCACGGCTGGCGACCCCGCGGAGCCGCCGGTGACAGTTTCCATCAGGCACGGCAGCGGGCACCCCCATGCCCGGGTTGGAGGGGGCCTTTGCACCCCGCTCAGGCAGCACCGAGGCCGCCCGCGCCGTCAGGGGGCCTTTGGGAGGCCGGAAGCGGCCGCGGGACGCATGCGTACTCCTTTCCGTTCTTGGGCCCGCCGCCGCCGTCACGGTGAGGCCGCGCTCCGGGCTTGTATCGGCCTCGCATCGGCGCCATCCCGGGGCGGTGGCGTGGGGCCGCTGCTTGGCAGCGACGGGGAGTCGCGGTCCGGCTCCCCGCGGGGAGATTTCCGGGATGGGGGCATCTGGGCCCGAGTTTGCGAGGCGGGAGAGGCCGGGGGGCACTAGGCCGCGGAGAGGTCCCGTTACCGGGGGGGCCAGGCCTGGGGGCTGGAGGGCTTTGAGTTGGGGCGGCTGCTCCAGGCTTCCTCACCTCAGGCCGCAAGGATGGGCCGCGGCGGGACCGCCGTTGAGATCCAGCGGTGGCACCGCGGTTTTCTGCCCTGAGAGGCTCCCGTGGTGGAGGGCCTCGAGCGGCCGCGGGGTGCCGAAGCCCCGCCGGACCGGGACTGCGGCTGATGAGGGTGCCCTGCTGCTCGGCAGGAGTGTGAGGGGCTTTCTCAGTTCCTGAGTTAAGTGCGAGTTAACCACAGCAGCACAAGTGTCCTCAGGCCACCGGCGGGAGAACCAAAACATGCCTGATCCCGAGCTGCGTCTCTGCCCACCCGCCTCTGCCCTTGTCTCTTGTTTCGACCAACGTCACGTAGTTCACAGTCTTTAATGTGGTGATGGGCTTTAATGTTAAAGAGCAAAAGTTTGGACTGCTCGGTTTTCCTTTACAGGAAAACAAGGGGAAGGGGTGCCTGCCCAGCTGAGGTGGTGAAAAGTTGTTCAAAAAGTTCTCATAGGAGATAGTAATCTGAGGGGTGTTACTTGGGTTAAGCTTTTCATACAAACTAGCATTGGTGTTATTTTATTACTTCTGGTAGAGTCCTCGTTTATTTTTATCAGCAGTATTTACTGTCTGCCACTTACCTCTTGTTTAGATGTTGATGCCCAAGAAGAACCGAATTGCTATCTATGAACTCCTTTTTAAGGAGGGAGTGATGGTGGCCAAGAAAGATGTCCACATGCCGAAGCACCCCGAGCTCGTTGACAAGAACGTGCCCAACCTCCATGTCATGAAAGCCATGCAGGTATGGAGGTGAGGGCAGGCTGCCAGCCTGCGGGGATTGGGGCGTGCGAGATTGTTGCATACTCGTGCATAAACATTGTCAGCCGTTATCAAACATTGTCAGACATTGCCTTGCATTTGCTGTTTCTTTCCTGTTTAAGTTGTTTTCCCATTTTACTGATTTTTGATTTTTGCTCTTTGATTTATTGTTCCTCACAGACTGTAGAAGGTTATTCTTTAGTTGATCCCTATCAGTAGCTCAGTTTTTGAAGCTATGATACCACTGTGTGTGATAGCCTTGTATTTTCTCACAGAATGGGAATGGTGCTGTAACTTTGTCCTGTGCATGTGAACTTTTATCTGTTTCTAAATTTTTATTCCCTACATAGCCCCGATAAGCTCTTGTGTTCATAAAAACATTTGGCGGGAGGTATTGATTGGAAATGCTGAACAACGATAAGGATCATACATGAAGTAACTGAGAATTCTCTCTCTAGTCTCTGAAATCCCGTGGTTATGTGAAAGAGCAGTTTGCGTGGAGGCATTTCTACTGGTATCTGACCAATGAGGGCATCCAGTACCTGCGCGATTACCTTCACCTGCCCCCTGAGATCGTCCCCGCAACCTTGCGCCGGAGCCGCCCGGAGACTGGCAGACCACGGCCCAAGGGTAAGCGCTGGCTGAGAGGTGGCTGCCGAGTCAGCAGGAGGAAGCAGAGACTGAGGTTAACCGTGTTAGACAGCGCAGGTGTGGTGGATACGCAGCTGAACATCCGCTTCCAGCACAGGCTGGTGTGATTTGCTGTGATTTTTGGATGTGTAAACATTAATAGATCAAGGAAGCATGTACAGGTTTTATTGCTTTTGTATTTGGCACTGTTCTGATGGCCATTGGCCTACTGAAGAGTTGGAGAGAGCTAAAGAAAGCTGTGAGACTGGGAGAAACGCTTTGAGTGTGGGACTTGGCCTTCTCTGGTAGCACAAGTGCCCTGAGAGTGGGCATGCTGAAACCACAGGCTGTGGATCAAGGTACCAGTTGGTGCCCAGACATGGCTGAGGTCCGAGATGGGGATGTCTCTACCTGCCAAAGCTTTTCAAAAACTGTTCTGGTCTTTTGGGAGGAGCCTGCAGCAATCACTGCGGTTCTCCCTCAGGAAGACGGTGTGTGTGCTGCCGATCTAGTCCAGCAGATACAGAGAACCTTGTGTCTGGCTGAGTTACCCTTAGAATGAGTGCCTGGGAGGCTGTTGTGTAAAGAGTGAGTGGCCTTGGCTAGGATTGCTGAGATAGGGAACAAACTTGCATTGGGATGTGGCACATGGGCACAGGATTCGATGACTGAAAGCAAAAGCTAAGCCTGAGTGCTGAATGTGCTTCATCTGTGGTACCTGAGGTCAAGCTGGATACCCGCAGTTCTGGCTTTATCATGTACGCTTAACATGCTGTTAGGCAAGTCCCGTTATTAAAGCTGCCTTTACTTTTTAAAAGATATACAACAAATAGATGTGGTGTGTTGGGCTTGTAGTTCTCCTTTTTTTTCTTGGTGGGTTTTTCATACCCCAAAGTGAAGGAGATACTGGTCATGCAGACAGATGTGTTGCTGATGCTGACTTCTGAGATTGCTCGCAGCTGCCTCTGCGCAGGCACCTCCCTACAAAATCTGTTGTAGGCTCCTTGCAGATGGCTGAAGTGTATTTCCAGAAGGTATTCTTCTCCGCTTCAAATAGCAATATTAAATAATAAAGTCTGGCTTGCAAACCTGCCTGTTTAGTCCACACAAGGCAGAAACTACACTTTTTCCTTGTGGATCCTTGGTACTGGCCTATGAATGGCTTGTGAGCTGTTTTGATATCCTTTGTGGTGAGCAAATTCATATAGTAGTACGGCATAAATAAACTTGAGGTGAATGTGCTGAAGCCACTGTGCCCCTCAGTTCAGTTCTGAGAAGGTTACTGTGTTCCAGGCTAATAATTCAGAATAGAAAGGGTGGTTACATTGCTTGTATGCATTTCAAAATGCTCTGCAAAATCCCTTCCGCTTGGTTTGCCTGGTTTCTTGTCCAGTAGTAGAGAAGAAACACCACAGTGCAGAATATGGATTGTAAAACTGCCCAGAAGATCTTTGGGGAGATCAAAACTTCTGGAAACTCAGAAATAAGAGAGAAAATTGCTGTAGCCATGGTTGGCAGAACAGCATTGCCAGGTGTCTAGGAGCAAGAAATGTTTCTTCTCCCTCAAGGCGGGTGGTCTGTCTGCCTCTTGTGTTTACCAAGAATAATGTTGTTGGATGTCACCCTGCCCTTAAAGCAGGACTTGTTCTGTGAAAGGGGAGTCCTGCATGACAAAGCTTATTCTGGTATATGGCAGGAGTCTACTCTTCCTGCTTCTCAGCTACATCGTATCCTGTCCCCAAGTACTGGGCACTGCACTGGGGATGGAGGCTGTGGGCACGGCGTGCTGAGGAGCTCACCTGCAACTCCTGCAACTTGTTTTTTACACTGACAAAACTGTAGCACCATCTGCTTCAAAGGAAAGAATTGCATTGAAACTAGGAGGATGATGGTTTCTTTGATCTCTGAGCAGCTTTGGATGTTATCAAATTTACTCTTTGGATGTCGTGTTTATTCCAGTGAGCTAAAGAAATTGCGTATCTAATGGGAGGATGGGGCTTACAGTTCCTGGCTAAAATTTGCTCAGGGTTTCTGCGGTGAGGAAGCTTCACCTTGCAGCGTCGCTGCTCTTTTCAGTGCAGTGCCAGTGACCTTGCTCAGTCTGCACCTTGGCCGGGTTAGCTGGTAGGGCTGCGCAAATTGTCTGTTTCTGTGCTGTTTCTCTGTGGATTACCTGCCTTAGGCTGCAGCAGAGGAGTGGCAGAGGTGTGTGTGGATGATGGTGCTGAATCCAGGCTTGTGAGTCTTGCTTGACCTCTTGGGGTTTTGGGGCCTTTTCTGGCACTTCCATGCAGTGCTGCCAACTTTCTCAAGTAAGGCTTGGTACAAAAGCTGGAACAGTTAGTCTAAATCAGGTTTTAGACTGCTGTGTATTTGATATTTGCAATCTGTTACAGATGTAATTGAACTGTTAGAAATTAAGGATGGACAGATCTGAAGTTTAAAAAAAAAAAAAAAAAAATCCGTTGACTAGGGGATGTGCTGTAATGGTTTAACCTGACAGAAAGCCAGGATGTAGTAGCACTTATCCTACAAGTTACTCCGTTTGCACATTGCTGGGTAGTGTTTCTCTTTGTAATAAAAGCATCTATTGTAAGAACTGGGTTTTGTACGGAAAAACAAGTGCCTATAGTATAAATCAAGCCTGTAGAACAAGTGCATGATTCGAGTTTCTTGCAGCGTGCTTGAGACTGCTACTACAGTGTGGTGCGCCAGGCAGCAACTGCCCTTAAACATGTCTTGCTGCCCGAGCATGAAGACCTTGGCCTGGTGCTGTGGGAGCATATTTCATCTTTGATGCTCAGGGTGAACCCCGTAAGAGTGGTGCAGAGGCTGGCAGTTCCACCACATCTGTTTCTTTCCTGCACGTGTTCTGTCTGATATTAATCTGATGTTACATAGATAATCGGCTCTTAGTTTTATTAATCTATTCCATTGTGGAGGATTTGTGATACTGATAGTATAGCTGTATTTTAGGTTGGGATCAGAATGTCATGCAATTTGTGATTTAGCTATGAACAAGCTTGTCGGACGTGACAGATTCCCTGTATTTCTGATGAGTTTTTTTTATTATTAATTTTTGGGTCTTGGGTCTTGGTTCTTCTGGCTGTTGAGTTGAAGATGATTGAGATGATGCTTTAAATGCATTTTTCACATTATTGAGCTTCAACCCAAGCACAGTCTGGTGCACTTCAGTAGATTTTACCCTTAAAGCGAAGTTTTCCTTATTATACCACTTTTTTGTTCAGGTTTGTAACACTGAGCTGTCTGAGGTGCAGCTCTGCTGGTAGATCTAATGGTTAACTGGAGGGCTTTTTTCCACCTTGAGATGCATGGAATCACCCATGGAATGAGTTGTTTGCATCCTGGGTAAGCAATGTATTTGATGTTGCTGTTTTTACTTTCAGGTCTGGAAGGTGAACGCCCTGCGCGTCTTACTCGGGGAGAAGCTGACAGGGATACGTACAGACGCAGTGCTGTTCCACGTGAGTGTCCGTTGTGTTGCTGTGTGACTATCAGGCTGACCTTGCTCTTTGTGCAGCTTATCTCTTTGGGAGAATTGTCTTCAGTATTGGCCTCCTGTCAAGAAGAAAAGGGGAAAATTAGCCTCTTGGCATAGCGTAGGAGTTTACGCAACAGAGTTCATCTGTATCTGCTTATGGATATGATTCTTTTCTTGACTTTTGTCAAGCTGGACTGTAGGATTTTCTCTGGGGTGGGTTCAGTAACTAACAGTCTCAATAATAGCTATTTTACTTTGCTATATTTAGCCTGAGTTGTAGTCGTCTTTGATTGTAAACCTCTGATTCCAAGCAGGCGCACTGTACTTGGGGAGTGGGTTCTTTGGTTAGTCACTCATTCTTCTCTCTCTCTTCAGCTGGCGCTGATAAGAAGGCGGAGGCTGGTGCTGGAGCAGCCACTGAATTCCAGTTTGTGAGTATTTGCCTTCGAGATTTGCTTCCTTTATTGAACCTTTGATTAGGAGAAAGTGGATAGGTCATATCTGCATGCTCTTCAGAGTGGTGCTTCTCAGGTATGCCGGCTGGACTTAGGTATTTGGCTCTGATTGTGTAATGGAGGCTGGCAGCTGGTACCCTTTATGTCCAGCTCCGCTTGCTGCATTCCTGTTGGGGAGACTACGCGATGGCCTCACTGCTGTGATGGGAAGCCAGTGACACATCTGAGAAGCAAGCCGAGCTCTCTGAAGGAAGTGCATGATTTCAGACTTCAGAAATAGAGATTTAGACATGATTGACAGAGCTGGCTGGGATGGGTTGATTTTGTTCTTAGATTCACTCATCTGGTTAACCTGTCCCAGGTAGCTAGCCTCAAGCAGATCAGCATTAGGCTGTGGCTGGAGCAGGGGACGCTTATCAAAGTAATGCAAAGTTGAGGAAAGACAGCTAGCTTTTTTATAATGTTGGTGGTTCTTGTTGCTGTGCAATTGCTGCTGTCAGTTGCTTAATATGGTGACTTCTAATGCTCTTCCTTTTCTGTTGCAGAGAGGTGGATTTGGTCGTGGACGTGGTCAGCCTCCTCAGTAGAACTTCCTGCTCATGTTTTGTGTATAATAAAATAGGTGAAAATGCCACCTGGGTTGCATCACCGTGTCTTATTTAAACGCATAAATCTAGAGCTCGTGGAGCAGAGAGGTGACTCAAATCTTTGGCATGTGTAACAACAATAGTGGAGTAACTTGTGATTAGAAGCAGGTTATAGGAAGGAATTTTGTAGGTGTGGTGGTTACTGATGTAGGGTTTTGCTAGTGCGTAGAGGTGATTCTTATGGAGGAATGAGGAGCAGAAGTGCTGCAGGCAGTTTTTCTAGCCTGCCCAGGAAGGCAGTCATTTTTAATAATTCCTAGTAATGCAGTAAATCTGGGCTGAGAGACGATTCTATTTTGCAGACAGAAAATTCAGCAAGTTCAACTGTCTTGGCCTGAGGCCCTGTGTGAATCGGAGACAACCAGTGCAGGCAGGTGAGCTTTTCCTTTATCCCAGTTCTGAAATCACTGGGTTCATTAACTGTGGCGTAAGAAAGATGGGATGTTTGTGGCAGCACCTGCTGTCCGCAGCTGAGCAGAGCTGGGGTGGGGAGGCGCAGCACGGGTCCCATGCAGTGTGCAGTCTACCAGCAGATGTCACCCGCCAACTAATAATGGGATGATGCTAATTGGGAATGGGTTTCTGTAGCCTGGTAAATGGTGTCTTGTTCAGGGCAGGCTTCATATCACAGAAGCACTAGACACTAACCAGAGGGAAAGGAGTTCATTCCAGTCCTAGCTTGGGGTGAGAGAAATGGTGGGGATGAGATTATTTTCTCTTTATTTTATTTCTGAGGGAGTTGGAACTGTAGGGAGAGACAGGGTGTTTCAAATCTTTGTTTTAACTGATCTGTCTGCCTCTGTTGAAGTTTGTAGGTTGTGATTTAACTAAACCTAATCCAGACTAACCTGCTGAATCCCAGGTGACTGGATTTAGCCAGTTCTTAATGGGAATGTGCATTAAAGCTGCTCTTTTTTCAACTTTGCTAGTGATATCTTGAGCTTCTGGGTTGTCTGCATCTGCTGGGGCTTTTTGTTCAAGTTTCTGCTTATTTTATCCTACAGTGGTAGCGGTGATGTTTACACTTGCTGTTATGCATTTATAGTTGTGATTCTGTTTGGGAAGCAATGTTGTGTTTAGCTTCCTGTGAAATTAAGCAACTGTTTAAAATCACTTGGAGTACTTCAGTGTGTGGCAATTGGCATGAAGTGCTAAATGTTTTCTTCTAAAAGAACATTTGATTCGTTAAAGGGAACATTTATGGGGAAGATCCAAAGGAGCAAGTAAAAATTGCTTTTGTTTTGGGGTGAAGAACGGTAACAGACTCTTAGGGAAGTATTACCCCCACATTTTAATCTCGTCCTAGTCTCCTAACCCACCAGTCTGTCCAGCCTGGGATGGCAGCTCCGTTTGGTGGAAAACGGATCTCCTCCTCATCCTCTCAAACCTTTTTAGCGTTCAGCCGTGGGCTCTGAGAGAGGCACGGCTGCTAACTGTGTCTCCTCTCTGGATGGTGCCTGTAGTGGGATCCACACCTGGAAAAGAGCCTTTTATTCGGCAAATACGTGGAGTCAGAAGATGTTAAAGGTTTTTTTGGCTTACCCTCTGTTTTCGACTGTCTCCTGTTGTGGAGCAGAGGCCGGGCTGCTGATGCCAAACCAGCGCTGGGCAAATACTGCCCGGAGAAGCACTTGCCCCTGTGCCGGGGTCTTCCTCCTGGGGGAGCACACAAAATAGGGGGGGGGGGCTGTGGCGCCCCTCTACCTCTGCCTGCTGTGCCAACAAGCCATGGGTGTCTTTGCAGCGGGGTGGTGGTGATGCTAGCCCCTCCTGGGGTGCAGTTTGGGGGCTCACGGGCTGCCCGGCGCCATCGTGCCCTGAGGATGGACCCTAAAAATGCCCGCGGGGAACAAGGAGCCTATACAATAATGGGGGGGCTCTGCAAGTACCCCCCATGAGGTGGCTCCATGCTGCTGCCTCCCGTGCTGAGGCCCCCCGGCTTGCAGAGACACCCTCCCCGGGGTGCGGGGCCCCCCGCTTTGTTCCCCTCCCGCCCGCGGGGTACAATGG
>VFFE01007624.1:1179527-1208878 GCA_008921705.1 Burhinus oedicnemus | reverse complement strand
GGGTGAAGCCGGGGACCCCCCCCCTGCAGCCCCCGCAGCCGCCCGGCTGTGACTTGGTTGCGGGGAGGTATTATTTTCTATATGTAATTAAGCGTCGCTGGGAAAGTTAGTGGTCCCCCTCCCCTTTCTTTCTTTCTTTCTGCTAAACGTGAGAAAAATGCCCCGAATGAAACGCTCGTGGGGTGGTGGAACAGTCTGGTAAGGAGTGTTGTGGCACGGGATGGGATTTGGCAGTTGAGGGGACCGACCACGCTGGCAGAACTTCAGTCCAGCACATCACATGAGATGGGAGAGGAAACCTGACCTTGGATTTATAAAAAGAAACTGGGATAAAAGGGGACTGATGGAGCGCCAGAAGTTGCTGTCCAGAGAGGCTTGGGAGGAAGTGGGAATTAAAGGTAGATTGGTTCGTTTAAGAACGGCCGTGTTGCTAAGCGGTTGTATTGTCCGTGAAGTTAAAAAGAGCAGCTTTACTCACACGTGCAATTTTTCACTCTTCTTGTTTAATATCTCCTTAATGTGGGCTTGGGGTACTCGGGACAAGCTAGGCTGCAGGTCTGTCTTTGCTTCTTCTGGAGTCAGGCATACTTCATTTCATTTACTGGTTCCTGAGTGGCTGTGCTAAAGTCTTTGTTCTCCTGATTATCATATTTGTAGCTACAGGAAATCGGAAGGGAATGCAGACAGTTCACTGGAGGAAAGTAAATTAGCATACTGTTCAGTTATTATTTAACATGGTGAAGGAGGCTTGACAAACCCTTTGTAGCTGTGCTGTCATGGTGAAGAGCGTCAACATTTCAAGCATAAATGGTCTGAAATGAAAACGGTGTGTTTTGGTGCAGCGTTCGTCGTAGCTGGTCCTTCCCACTGACTTTCAGGAAATTTATGGTACTTTGAACTAACTGTGAAGAAGAACATAATCGTATTGTGTAATGATACTGGGGCTAATCAGCATGGGTGGTTGAAGGTATATCTGAGTTTCCTGATGCGGTTTTACACAATTTGTGAGGCAAGTGTGGCAATTCTTCTCAAGAGTTAGATGCTTGACCATGTTTGATTACAGTGTGGTTGAAGGTAGAAATGGAATTTCAACAGCTACCTGATGCAATCAGCTTTTGACTGGTTGTTAGTCTTTGTTTTACAACGCCTCCGTTTGCAGTGTCGTACGGGCTCCAGCTTACCCCATGGCGGTGGTCTGTTAGGTCTTCTGGCCGGTGGGAATTGGTGTCCTAAGCTCTTACAGTGTTGGGGACACAAAGATTTGTTGACACGGCAGTTCCACAATACCAGCCCGAGATGGTTGAAGGAAGGAAAAGTAAATTCGTTCCGAAGGCATGCGAACTTGTGACAAATTTCTTTCAGTGTAGGTTAAGCTGGTTTGGTTTGTTTAAGGTTGAGCTTTAAAGCCATTTTTATGTCAAAGTTGTGTCTGTGTTGTGGCTTGCAACAACTTTCAGTGGATTGGAAGTCTCATTTAATTTAAACTGGTACAATTTCAGGCTTTAGTTTCTAGGTAAGACCTAGAGTAGAAAAATCTGTTGGCAGTTTCAAAGGCAGGAGTTGGCAGTTTCAAAGGCAGGAGTTGTCTCCCTGTGCTAATTGTGCCTTGTCATTTCCATGGGTCTGTTAACGAAGACTGCAAGTGAAGTTCTGGAAAACATTTTGTGGATCAGGGCAATAGAGATTCTCACGTGAGTGTCGCTTTCACACTTGGGCTTTGGTCACTGTTAGTGTTTGGCCTTGTCTCTGATCTCCTCAGTAGACTCAGGTGGTGTGTCCTACTGTTCTGTGACACATTAAGGAGCACTGATTGCTTTGTAAATGATGCAGCATGGGATGTAGATTGATTTCCTCAAGTACGTGTATGTGTGTGCTATTTTGGAAGGGAGCCACAGAAATAGTGAAGCAGTGAATTACAGTTTTGGTTTATTTTTAATGGGCCTGCTGACGACATCACGCAGCCTTTCAAACACCATATTTATTTATGGTATCTCTGTATTTAACGCAGAGCTAAAACTGCATCCTGTGTTCTCATCTGTTACATACCTACTGCAGTAGCCGGTCATGAAATGGACTTTTTCAACACATGCATTTAGGAAAGTTATTACCAAGTCACACCATACTAAGCACATGCACACCAGAATGGACTCTTTTCACAGGTACTGCTCTGGATCTTAGTCAACAGGCCTAGAAGCCATTTAAATTAAGCTTATATCAATTATTGAAATCAATAAGCAGGAAACCTTGATTTTTATTAATTTGTCTTTCTAATTATTTCTTAGGTTAATTCTCATTTGTTGGCATTTATTTAAACTTTCATTTGAGAGATGTCTACTTCTCTGATTGTACTGCTACTTGCACTTTTTGATAACAAGAAAGGTGTTATCTGTGCGCATTTAATTACAGTTTAACACGTCCGTGAAAGATTTCTCCAAGAGAAAGAGAAAAACAAGAATAACACTTTTTTTTTTTTGTGCTACTGACATATTTGATTATTGATTACTTCTATTTAAATGGAAATGGAGATCTATTTAAAAGGCCCCTCCAGGGAGGGGGGAAAAAAACCCCAGAACCAAAGTATTATAGTTAAAGATGTATTAAAAGCTTACTGTTTAAAAAGAAAAGGGGGGGGGGAAAGCATGTGTTTTGATAAATAATTTAAACTTGCTGTATTAATTTTTTTTTTTTCCTAGGACTGGCTGTTTCTAGTTACTGTTTCTTTTAAGTGCTTAAGAAACAGTAGATCTTAGCTCTCACATTACTTCTTCATTTCCTGCTATGGATTTAAAAAAAACCAAGTTTTCTCCCTTTTTGAACCCCTAATTAGTTCCTGAATTAAACAATGAACAAGTAGAAATAAGAAAAATTCTGTTTACGCTTATGGGGGAGGCTACTCTTTTTAGGTGTTTTCCTCCCCACACTCTTCAGTTCATTGATTTAATTGTCTTTAAAATCTTAGCAATCAATGGAGATTGCCAAAACAGCATGTCTTTGGTTAGGCATTAAATTTGCAAATAAAGAATCTTAACATAGTAATACTTAATTTGTTTCTTTTTTAGTTTTTAAGTAATTTTTTTTCCTTATGCTGCTCAAGATTGCACATTTTCTCTGTATTACGTTTGGAAGCTACTACTTTTGGATGTGAAAGAAGCTCTGGGACGTTTTTGGAAGACCAAATGTTGGCTGAAAAGATGTCTTTGTTACATATTGCTTTAAAAAGCAGTACAGGGAGAATTCATTTAACCATGAATCTCAAATGGAGCAAAAAATATATTTCTTAATTGGGCTGTGTGGAAAAAAAAATCTTTCTCTGTGTTGTTTCCCAAACAGTAAGCCACCGCAGAGTGATGTCTCTTTGGGCAGGAGGGAGAACAGGGGAATCAACAGGATTAATTCAAAGAGAGTGTGAACAGACTTCAAAGGACCTTTCGGCAACTGAGCGCCAGGACTCTGCTATTTTCATCTTTTCAAATATCCCTTGATATTTGCTGCTTCTGCAAAAGTGGGGAAGGAGAGCGTGCAGATCAAGAGATCCCAAGTCTTGTGTTACCTCTGAAATCACTCATTTTATTGCTTGTGATGTCAGTGCCTCTCAATATTGCTATTATGGTGTTATTTTTAAATAACACAAGTATTTTTTGTGTAGACCAGCTGTTTCAATGAGGAAATGTTCCAGAAAATTTCACTAATGTCTTACTATTAAGAAGCAGATGGAAGCCTGCTCAGTGGCAGCATCTCTGTGTTATATTTCAACAGAAATAAAAAGGGAACCGTTTGGCTTTAAGTCCCGCACTGGTGTAGCTACAGGTTTAAGCATGCCTGCATTGTATCTGGTGAAAGGACAAGCTGCTCATTAACAACTGGTATTTTTAAAGACTTTTTGGAGGAAATGCTTTGGGAAGAATAGGATCCAGGATTGGTCGTCTTTTCTTAATTGTGAATGAAGTCTAAATTGAGATGAGAAAACAGAACTTTCACACAGCGTCTGGTAAGCGCCCTGGCTCTGCCGCTCTATGAGCGTGCCAAGCCAATACGGTCACCAAAAGCTACGTTTATGTAGCCCCACAACAGCCTCAGTTGGGAAAGTAATTTGAATGCAAACTAACCTTTTTCTTCTTGCTTCTCCTGGGTCAGTTTTAAACCAAGCTATGACGTAATACAGCAGTTCTCAAATTTTAACTGTAGGCTATGTTGATGATCACACAGTGTTCCTGGGCCATCCTTTGTGTGTTTGCTTCAATATAAAAATAATAATAGCTAAAAACACTTGGAGTACTTCACAGTTGGGACGTAAAGGGAGCCCAGCATCGTATGATCATTGTACTTTCCGTGGAATATAGTCTCAGAATTTCTGTTCCAAGCTTGACAGCTTGACTCTGTACGTTCCCTTTGGCTGTATAAAAGGGTTGTGGTTGAAACCCAGTAAAGTTCTCCCTGCCTGTTGCTAACACATTACTACATCTCCAGTAGGATATAGGCCAGTTTGGAAATAGTTCTCTTGCTTGTGCTTCTCCTGTCCCTCGCCACTGTGCTCATAGCTAGTTTTTTCCAAGAGCAAGAGTAGAAACCTCTGCAAAACCTAACTTTCATCTTAAAAAGTGTTTTCTAGCCTTTTCGTAAAGGCAGCTTTCATAAATGATTTTGAAAACAATTCCATGGTCTCTTGTACTTTTCCCAAACTACAAAAGAATGAAAATTGTTAAATTTTCACTTAATTTACTGGAAGCTCTGTAAGCTGTTGTGAAACTGAAGAATTGAGTCAGTTTTGTTCTGCTGCAACTCGGAGGAAAGTGATGAATATGGAAAGAGGGAGAGTGTACTCCGCCCCAAGGTTTGTTGAGAAGGACCCAGCAGTGGTGGCCGCCATCTCTTCTCCTCTGCATAACACTTCGCAGAAATCCATTTATTGCCTGACCAGAGCCTGTAGCTGTTTTTCCTACCTTTCTCTCCTCACTCGTTGTGTCCCGTCTCCCCCTTTTTTTGAACTCATGATCAGTTCCTTCACTTGGTTCATCTCGACACCCTTCAGACAAGCTACCGAATCTTTCCGTGGATGATCTCTCTTTCCCTTCTCAGTCAAACAAAAATGTTCACATGCCTCAGATTTTATCATTAGTTTTTGAAAGAGGGAAAATTATCCTGGTTTGCATACCTCTGCAATGGGGTCACCCAGAAAAATTGGATAGAGCAAAATTAAGAAACTCTCAGTTCTACCTCATGAATAATAAACATCAGTGTTCAGATGCTGTGTATAATGTCCAGCAACTGGGAAGCAGGTACGCAGTTCCTTTAAACAGTAGTTCTTTTTCAGTTTAACTGGGAGACTGGCTACACAGACTAGTCAAGGATCTTTCAAATTTTCTGCGTATTTATATCAGAATTTGTTTCTCTGTAGCTCTCTTTGTTGTGCAGTGGATAATGCACAGTAACTCTTTGTTCTCAGAAATTTCACGTTAACATGTGAAATTCAGAGGGATTCAATTACCTACTGGGTAGACTTTTTTTTTTTTTTAAAGATGCTTCAGATGGTTTGAATGTTATTTTCATTCTTATTGACTTGGGTGGTTACTTGTGTAAATAACATACTGATGTCATGCATAGAATTAACGACATATTTGAAAAGCTTCTCAAGAGTTTTCATGGCTTGTAGGGTTTTTGCATGCTTTATTTTATGATTAGGACTTGTTAATCAAAACAGTAAGTGTATACATATGCAACTGCTGACATGCAGAGTCATTTGGTCTGTGTACAAAGACCAAAATACTCCCTTCATTTCTTCCCCCCCTGCCGCCCCTTAGAGGAGGAAAAAAAAAAAGGCAGTTTAAAAGCTCGCATTCCTTCTGGAAGAAGTCTGCCTGGATGAGTTGTGTAAGTACTGAGTGGTCAACAAACTGGTTTTGACAGGCAGAAATGGGTTATCGGGTTTGGGGTCTTTCCCTGGGAGTGCCTCCTTATCAGCCCTCCGCTTCTGAAACAAGCGGCTGCTGATTCAGGCATTTCAGCTGTTTTCTCTGTCCTGTCCCTGCTGTGAAAGGCATGTTGCAGATAATTTTTGTGGTTATCTAAAACATAATTTTGATGGAGGGAGAGGACTCCGGATTGTGGTGGTCTTCAGTAAGAGGAAGCAGTCACTCTAGAGTCACAAGAAAATTGTAGTAATGTCCTGGTTTGAGGTAGCAGCAATATGACCCTTGGTATTTTGAAGCCACTGTAGCAGTGCAGTACGTGGTGATTTATTATTGTTATTCTAAGAAGCAGTCTAAAAACCAACAAGATTTTCTTTATTTTTTGCTCTATGGTTATAGTACTGTAGGTGCGATCCAAACGCTTGAAATGACTTGAACTTCTTCCAGTTCGCCTCTTACTCCTTTTTCAAGCCGTGTGCTTTACTTTTGTCAAGTTCTTTAGTGCGAATACTTTCCCCTTCTAGCTTTCTGCCATTAATTTCCTGCCTGCAGTTTCTAGGTACCACGTTGTAGGTTAAATCGCACTATGTCACGGAGCAAGGTGCAGGTGCGTATGCAAAAATGACACGTGTCTAAGGAAGTGTATACTGTTGAGGAACAGTGAGGACATGCTGTTATGGTCAGGAGAGGGTTTTTCTGTGGCTTTCTGTTGAGGTTGTGTGTATTCTTGTCTTCGCTAAAGACATTGTCATGTTCAAAGCCGGCTGTAGCCTTGCTGACCGCAGGCTGTACTTGCAGCTACTATGTGCTAACTTCGTAACGTGCCCTGAATAGCAAGAGGGTGGGAGAAGCCCTCCTGTAAGCCTTGGCGTGTGTGTTTAGACCATCCTGCGTTAGTAGTTTGGCAAAATGCGTGTTTTGTCATAGTATAATTGAGGCCGTGTTTCTGCCGGCTAAATTAGATGAATTTTTGCATGGCTTTGCTAACTATAGCGTCTCTTTTCCCCTCCTGCTCCTCTTGAACTCCATTTGTCAGCGTATGCTGTTGTTAGTGTTTAAAGGTGGCTTGATATGGTTGAACGGAGGGCCCAGTTTTGTCAGATATAAAAGCATTAAGTACAGTAATGATAATATATTGGGATTGTGAGAATGTTTGTTAACTTTGAGTAAAGCATCAAAGGTCTTTATTATGCTGGACACAGAGCTGCACCGGCTACAATATCCTGCTTGGTCATAGGGCAAATCGGAGAGTCGCTAGCACAGCTAAGCTCCAAACTCCTGAATACAGAGACTCTTATTAAATTGAAACTTTCAAACAAAGGCAGATTGTACAGGCGAAAATCACTAAAGGCAGCCATCTTCTCTACCAGTCGCACTACAGCGCGTTGTGAGATGTGCTATTTTCTCACAGTCCACATTCCGATAAATAATGCTGAAGTGTGAAATGAGTTTAACTGTCGGGAGGTTTGTGCTTTAGTTGCTACGCAAAATACATGATTTTGTGGCTTAATATTGGTAGAAAGCATGAAAGAAAGTGCAGAGGCTGTTTCAGTAGCCAGTACCTTATGGATTGGCTTCTGGCAGCAAAATGCTGGCTGGGCCAAAACCCACATATTTAGCATCTTGTCTCCTGTTTCTTATTAGGTCTGCCAGCTTGATTGTCCTTAGCCTGGCACGTGTGGGTAGGACTGTCTTTTCCTGGAAGGTTCACAGCTCATTTTCTAATAACATTGTAGCCCAGCTTCTAATAATGCTGTAGCCCTTTCCATCTTTGCTGTAATGCTTCTGTGGAGCCGCTTTCTAGGAATCATGTTCCTTACAGCATAGCTACTCTTGTTTTATTTATGGGTGGTGGTGGTGGCTGTTGTTTAAATCCACCATAGCACGACAGAACCTGGGAATCCCTCAATCTCTGTTCTGTTAACAGAGAATTAATTCTCTGCCTTATTTTGGTTGCCTGGTTTTTGCTTTGCAGAGCACCGTTATTTCTGGGGGGGAGAAAAATTAAAACAAAAAACCAAACAACCCTTATGTGAACACAACAGATTTGTCTGTAGTTGGGTTGTCTTAACGTCAGCATTGTGTATCAGGGACTCCCAGATTTCTCCCGGTGACAAACTCTTTTCCACTTTTCCCATGGAGCCCCTAGCTCCGCGTGTGGCGCTCCAGGCAGCCTTAGATGTCTCGGCATGTTTCCTGTCTCCTCCCGGGGAGAGTTGGTCGGCTGCTCTAGATTTGTTTGGGTTTTTTGTTTGCATGCTGCTTTGAAGGTTGCTTACCATGAGGGCTACAATCTAGCACTGTTTAGGAGCCCCTGCTGTAGACTTCAAACTTTGCTTATTTTTCTAACCTTTCTCTTATTTCATTGATTTTGTGTGAGAGCTACTTCAGGGCTGCCTTGTGCATTGCCAAAGAGGCTTGTGTTGCTCATTTCCCTGCTTTGAAATGACATAATTGTCTTTCAAATCCTGGAAAACAGAACTTGGCCATGGTGACGCGATACCTGCAAGTGCTTTTCAAAAAGACTGCAAGTCTTGGCTCCAAAATCTGCCCCTAAAATCTCTAGTAGGCCAAGAGTCTCAGTAGCCATCTTAAACGCAGTTGCAAGAATAAAATGGAAATGTAAACCTTCCTTTGTGTTTTGGCCTGATTTTAAAAAAATAAGTCATTTTTGGTATATTTTTATTACTGTTTTGATTAAAATCTGTTCTTTAGTGTATAGTCAAATTAATGTTTTTATGTAATGAAGGAGTTAATGAACAAAAATTTAGGTGTCGAGGACATAGGAGCTACCAAGTGGTCCTTTAAAAAAACCCCACACCTGTACTCTTTATTTTATAGAACTTAGTCATATTGGAAAATGTTTGATCTAATTGAGCAGTTGAATAACATTTTTTGTCAAGTTATATTGTAAAATGAAGGTATAGTTGCTGTTCTCTGTCTTGACTTTCCGGTGTAAGTTAACCTTATGCTCTCTCACATGTTCTGAAACTTCGAAAATAATTCTGACCTCGTCATGGCAGAAATACAAACTATTACACCCCTCTTCTGCAATCTGCTCAGCTGGTATCTTCGCTTCCCCGGGTATTTTATGTTCACCCACCTAGCTATCGGGGGGGAAAAGGTTTGTGCTGGGGAATGTGTTTCTTATCTTGGAAACAGCATGCGGGCTGTCCTGCCCAAATATTAATAGCTTTCAGAGAGAGGTGGTTTTTCAACAGATCTCATTTTGCTGGCTTTGGGGCAGTTTGTAAAAATATTTGAATCGTGTTGCCCTGTGAAAATATGGATTTGGGTTATAATGACCTTTTTACTTCTTGCATTTGAATGGGTTGCATGTGTTGGGACACAGGACTTTTTTAGAAGTGTGTTTTTTTAAAACACAACAGTGTCTCACCCTCATTTTGAACTAGGCCCCTTTGTCTTGGGAGAGCTCATTGGTAGCAATATCCTGTTTAAAGTTGTTTTAAAAGAATGACCTTGTAGGGCATGTTTCCTGCTCTCTCTTGATGGGATTTCCTTTTTATTAAACAGGAAATAGTCTGATTACATAAAAGTGTGAGAATGACAGGTTTTTCCTTCCCAGTGAGGGTTGTTCATGTTAATTCTATTCAGAAAATGCTCAACTGCCAGAGCAGCTGAAGTTAATTTACTTTGCCTAAAACTGTTGTTTACACCTAAAAGTTCCTACTGGTATGTTGCTAAAGCATTGTCTTAGTCTGAGCAGTCCAGCAGGCTTTCCTGTAGAAGTCTTTGTACAGGGATTTTCTTAGCAGATACTTTTTCTCACAAGTGGAAGGTGGCAGGAGTTCAACGGCATGAAGAGTGCTGTGCAAGATCTGTTTCTGCAGCTTTTTTTTAATCTTTGAGCTGGAACTCTGACTTGAAATCGGAAACGACAAAGATGATGCTTCCTTACCTGGCAAGAAAACGTGTACTTGAAATGTCTGTTACTTTTCTTCTAACTCTGCCCTCAGAATCACCTGCTGACCTGAAGTTAGGAATTTCGGTCCACGCTCTTCTGTGTACAATAGCGGTAATGAGTCGGACAAAGTAAAAGTCCTGTAACGTAACAGGAAAAGGTACTGTGATAAGGCAGCACAGGCCAGTGGAGTGCGTTGTGTGCTGAGCCTGCGGTGGCCAAATGTTGGCAAACCAGAGGTTGGCTGCTGGTGACAGCCTTACAGTCCCAGCCCACGGTACCTGGCTGCTGTCCCGAGCCTTGAAAGCTCCGAGGATGAATGCAGTTTACATTCCCTATTTAGGCATGGCTTGCTGATCGCGTTTTATGTGGATTGGGGGAAAGGAATTCTGTCTTCCTCTTGAAGAAGGCCAAACAGCACAGGATGTTACTATAAAGGAAATGCTCTTCCATTGCAGCCTTAGCCAGAAGACAGCTAAGGTAGTAAGCATCTCCATTAGGAAACTGCAGAATTAAGGTAGCCCATTCAGCTTAATTCCTTTCTAGTATGCATTGTATTAGCCTTAATTCAATAGACAGATTGGGGAATGCTCAGGGATTTAAATGGGGTTGTTTGATAAATGATGCTTCTTCATGCATTGCAGGATTGATGTGTGGGTTCTGACTGAAGCGGGAAGAGGAGGCTTTGAGACATTATTATTGGTGGGATACACAGAAAATTGCTGATTAGAGGAGTGCTGACACTTGAGAACACCAAGTTTAGTTCCAGACTTAGGAAAGGTTAGACCAACGGTTGCCAAAATGTTTGTTGTGACCCCTCTTCAGTTTCTGCCTTAAGCTTTGCTACTCCTGGTTTGAAAGCTGTGGTTTGGACCACCACAACAGACCCTGTCTTCTCACCCCAGGGTGTTCTAGTCTATTGGCCCCCCTCTTTTTTCTGTGCTGAGCTGGCGTGGTCTGGGTGGCCCTGGAAAATGGAAAATCACTTTGCAGGGTGGTCGCTTGGCAGACGAGAATTTTCAAAAGACGAAAGAACTGGGAAATGCTGGAAACCTTACGCTTGTTTTTGTTTCCGAAGTTTAATTTCGAATCCTGCAGGTAGGTTTCCTCTTGATAATTAGTGTAAATATTTTCATATCCTACTGGTAAATCAACATTTAGACAGTAAACCCTGGGATTTTAGTGTCTTGCACAGTTTAACTTCAGAATGTCTGATTGAAACTGTTACAGCTGGCCTGTAACCTAATTGGACTGGTATGTTGGAAAGTTTCTGGAGCAAGTCGCTTTGGCTGTAAGCTTTGTGCCAGTGAAATGATGAAGTATAGCATGATAACTCTAATGAACAAGCTTTGTTTAGAGAGCTGAAAAGCGGTATTAGTTTTGGTTTTAGTTTCCATCTCTGCTCATGGATGTATTGCAAGTGGGTTTAATGAACACAGTGTCTTGGTATTCTTTGGGCAAATTTTTAGCCGGTTGAGATTGTTAGTTAACTTTTTGTTTCCAGAAGATGACAAAACAAAAACTGAACTTGCACAGAACAGCATTACACTGGAATAAAATGTGTTTCAAGAAAAACTGCCACAAAGCATGCTTAAGAAAAATTACTCCTGTGGAAATGGCTGAACCGTTTCCCTGATTCAAAAAAATCCGTCCTCCTATGCAGCCTTTTCCTAGGGTTCTTAAGTGGTTTAACGTAGGCTTATATTTTGCTTATATCTCAGTGAACAACCTCATCTGAACCGAAAGTAACCAAGTGCTGGCTCCAGAGCGGAACTCCTTGGTGCCTGCTGCATAAGAAGAGGCAAGCAGAGAAGTTGAAAATCTTTGTTAAAACAATTGCACATAAATGTTTTAATGGGCAGTTACCCGACTTGTATATGTCATTAATGTAACTGCAGAACCAGACAAGGCCAAAGGTGCCAATAAAGTTAAATCAAGCTACTTCTGCAAAGGGTGAAGGTGCTGAGCAGCTTCTGTGCCATCTTGTGTGGTTGCATGGCGTGTATCCCAGGCTGTCAAGGCTACGTAGTGACTTTGAGTACAGCAGTGAGCTCTTACACTGTAAGTATTGTCATGCTGTATCAAATAGCAAATCGTCGTTTTGGTATGCAAAGGCATAATTTATTCTGTGATGCGTTGGAGCAGTGAGAAGGTAATGATTGAAATAATTTGGAGCGTTGGAGTGCCTTGGTGTCACTGATAATGTAGTTTGCACAGCTGCCTGAGAGGGGCTAAGGAAATTGTCTTGGAAAAACTGGAGTATTTTCAAGGGCTCAAGTTGGATTGGTCGTGTTTGGAGGTGTGAGACACAAAGACAACTTCGCCTCTTCTGCCGGGCTCTGAAAAGGAGTGTTTCCTTGAGTTTATACATCAGCTGCGCTCTACTCTCCGCAGGTGCTGCTGGTTAGCAGTAGTCGTCATCCTGATCGATGGATTGTCCCTGGGGGTGGCATGGAGCCCGAGGAGGAGCCCAACGTGGCCGCTGTGCGAGAAGTCTGTGAAGAGGTGAGTGTTTGACAAGAATGGGAGCTTTGGGAGCTTCGCTGCTAACCCTTAGCCAGGGCTCTAGGAATTAGTTTTTATCACTCTTGCTTGTTTTCCTTAAGGTGAAGAGGAATATAGGGTCACTGGTGATATCCACATCATACGTGGCAGGGAAACCGGAGTCCTAAATGAAGATAGCATACGGATGTAATTAAACTCATAGTGGGAAAAACAGATAAAATCAAGCTATAGTCATTTCAATGCATATGATGATACGCTCTGTTTTGTTTTCTCTGTATGAAGGACAGTTTCTTAAGAGAACTTTGAAAAACAGCTGTGCTTTTGCAGAGCTATCTAATACTTGGGTAGAAGGTAGAAATAAAACTGTATGAGCCACTAAAGACACCCCAAAATAGGGACCTCAATATGTTTTGGTCTAGTGCCTATTTTGAGTTGTATGTGAATAAGAGAAATTGATCGTAAGAGTTATAAGCAACAATTCCTAATGTGTTCATGGTTTTTTGTTTTTTGGGGTTTTTTTTTGAAGCTATTTCAGAAAGAGATCGAACAGCAGATCAAACACAGATTGATGGTCTGTATAGAGAAGGCATATTTTTCTCTTAAAGCTGGAAGAACAATTTTATTCTTCATAAGGAATTTAAAGACAGCAAATGGCAGTTGACTACATTGTATGTAAAACATGTCTTTAGAATTTGGTTCTGAATACTATCGAATTGGAGAGATGCTTGGATTCAGAAACAATTGAATGATTATATATGGATGACCAAATAGGTTCACAGTTACTTATATAAGGCAGGATTAAAAATGCTTTCAAGAGGGTCATAAATCTTTGTTCTGCAGAACAGAAATCAAGAGCTAATTGATGGGACTTGGGAGGAGGCTTCTCCGTAGTTGCTTAATTTAATTATCTGGTATATGAAGTTTTTTCTCGGAAGTATTTGGAAGTACCTGCTGCCGTCTGACAAAATGCTGAATATTTGGGCCTCTGGACTAATCTAAGGTGGCAGTTGCCAAGTTGTGTGTTTCCCTTTGGATGTTTTTATAATCTAGCAGTTTATCAGAGAGGTATGAAAGATTATACAGTCAAAGTTTATTTTTTTAAATGTCTTTAGGTCCCTCTAGTACTGGGGATTGCTGCTGGCAAATTTTGTTTCCAGCTTGTAATACAGCTCCTGCTTTTTTAGTAACTGGGCGATCTTTCAAACACATTACAGGCCCAAGTGAGTTTAACCAGAACAATAGAAATATTTTTAGCTGCAAACTCCTGCTTTACAGCCCAACCGTTATTAAGAATTAAGTTATTTGATACAGAAGTCAAGGGTTCATTCAGGAGGTGCAGGGCTTCACCTTTCAAATCCTTAAAAATAAATCTGTATCGACCCTCCCTGCCTTGGGAGAGTCGCTCTCTTTCCGTGACAGCTCGGTGGCTGAAAGGAAGCCTTGGCACGGGCTCAGTCTGCAGCGAAGAAACTGGTTTGGGCTGGCTGAGATAATCCCCTCTCGCTCAGCTGGTGTTCCCTCGCTCACGTGGACCGGTGCCGAATGAGAATGTAATTCAAACTGTGGCAGCCTGGCAGGGTTGAGTCATTCCCAGCGAAGCACCTATCTGCTTGAATGCTGCTCGACAAACAGTAAACATGAAGAGCTCCAAAAGCGGCAGGATTACCCCAATGGCTAACCTCCGCGACACCTAGTAGCGTGTGATGTGATCGCAGGGTGGGAATCTGAAATGGAGCTATCAGATGCTGTTACGATAAAGGCTCCCCTGAAAGCCGTCTGCAGAAGAGCAGCCTGTCACGTGTATAAAATTACTTGAGCGCTTCTGCGGTTAATGATGAGGCTAGCTGACACGGGTGGAAAACGCAGGCGAGCCTTTAGGTTTGCAAGGCCTTCCTCGAATAGGTTTGCGTTCCAGTACGCCGCTTACGATCCGCACACAAAATTATAATGTACATCAACTGTTTTTAAGCTCAGCGAACTGTTTCCTGTAAAACGTTGCCGGGGAGCGTGCGTGCGGGAGGGAAATGTTTGTTATATTGCAGCTGTAACGCTGTAAAGGACTTTAGTGCACCCGGTTTCCCAGCTTAGCTGTTGGTTTGGCAGGGGAGGTATTTTAGGAGGCTGCTTGCTGGGCAACTGGTGTGCATGCTAGCTAGTAATCCTTGCTCATCCTTTCATGTGAGTCTAAGCGTTTTCAGGTAGGTTGGTAGCTGGTGCTGATTTCTGAGTAGGTTTGAGGTCTTTGCTCCTCTCCTGGGACAGGCATGTCTGTCACTGGTGGGAAAGCAAGAGGTTAGCAGAGCAGGAAGAGCCTGCTGCTTGTGTTGGGAGAGGGAAAATCCAGTTTCCTCCATGTCGATGAACACAAAGTAATTTTTATCCTAAAAGAAGGTGGTTTGGATGCTGGTCGAAGTTATGGAAGAAGTTTGTGGACTTTCTTTCACTGACTTTGGTATGCCTTTTCCATTTTAATAAGAGACAGTTGGAAGTGCTGGAAGGACTCATTACCCTTTCAGTGGCTTGTGGTCTTTGAAGATGACAATAGGCTGTTTTTTCTCAGTTCATTCTTTTTTGCATGGTGTGCATTTGCTTTTTTAAATATGCTTCCCTAAACTAAGATTTTTAACTTCTGCATTCACGGTTTTAATTTCGCCATGTATGTGTTTGAGTTTATCCATGTGATTGCTGGAATAATTGTTGTATAAAGAAATCTGACTTTTCCCTCGTTCTGATTTTTCAATATTTCAGAAGACTGTTCTGAAAATGAAATGTGATTCTGAGTGAAACCTGTGATCCCTCTGTCCCAGTTTGAGTTAGAAGTCCTTGTCCTAGTTTGAGGTAGTCCTTATCTATATTAATCTGTACTAGCAGAAGTATTAAAGTAGACAGGTACCAACACTTGTCGTGCTTGCTGTTGTCCGCATAAAATTTGAAGTGACTTGAGTTCTTGGGCATTGTTTTTAGGCAAGGTGGCAGTAGACAAGCAGGGTAGCTCTGAGTGAGAGCAGCCTCTCAGAATAGAACCACTTAATTCTGACAATGTTGAAAAATGGTGTAGTCAGTCTTACGCAGCTGTAAACTCCAGGTACGTTCTAGGGTTCACCTTCTGAGAAAATGATGTGCCCTTTTAAAGCAGTCATTAGCACCAATGTAGTATATTTTTTGCTTCTTCATTCTTGGATATTTTTTTTGCTGTTGCATTCTGTCCCCAAAATTAATTTTGTGTTAGGAATAAGGGTTTTTTATGGGTGTGAGCAACTGGTGAAGAACATGTTTTAGAAATAGATGCCTTAAATTAAACTTATTATGGAGTGACTTTGAAAAAAGCCTCCACACTCATCTGTTAAACCCAAAGGCATTTCATTTTGCACTTACAGCATCTTTCACATCCTGACCTTTAAATACTTGGTAAATGTCAAGTTCTATAAAATTATGGGAGTGTTAGTTGTGCTTTCTTCATGGGAGTCAAAAGCCAGATAAGTTGTGCTTGATCTGTGATCAAACAGGCAATTGATGCCAATATAAAAAATAGTTCACCGTGATAGTACTTTGATCTGGTTGCTAGACTTTTTTTTTTTTTCCCCCCCTTAAACATGCATTATAAATAATCCTTTCTGTTTCATGTATTTTGTTAGTGATTTGGAATATGAATATTGATATCTTTCAGCCCTAAAATAGGAAGACTTTTTTTTTTTAATACTCCAAGGACCATGGATGAATGACTGAGCTGGTGGCATTGAACTCTTCCTAGATTTAGAAATATTCAGTGCAGGTAGTGGACCGAGTTCACTCCTGTCGGTTACCCTGTGTACTCAAACTTCACAAAAATGAGTGCAACATCTTTGCTCCGTCATAGCATTTCATTTCCATTTCACAAATGTAAAAACATATATTGGTTGTAATGCAGTAAAGAATTAGATGAATGAGTATAACCCTGTCTGAGACACAGTAGAGACAGCAAGAAAATTTGCCTAGCAGGTCTGTAATGGTGTCTTTAGAACTTGTCTAAGCTAGCACTCTTTATGGGTGTGATTTACTACCTTCAGTACTGCAAGTATTAGAACAAAGATTTGGGTGTTTTACCACAGTCCTCTTGCCCAGCAGTAATCTGTAGTAGATGCAGGCTTTGAGCCGAATAGAGCAAAGTAAAATAGCTGAAATTCCAACCCACATTTTCCTTAGCTCAGATGGAAGGAAATAAAAGCTGTCCCTAGGAACAGATGGTGTTGCTGCAGGCTGCTTTTTGCATCTGACCCGAACTTATTTTCAGCTTTGAAACCTGAACCTGCTGTTCTTGGATGTCTTCAGTAATTTTTCTTTATTAAAACAAGTTGTTCCATGAGCAGCAGAACTAGTAAAGCTTCATTTCCTCCAGATTTTTGTTCCTTGTCCCGAATGCCCAGCCCACCCCTCTGGGTGTGCGGCAGCGGTTTGAAGCCGTGTGCTGTTTTGGGGCAGCTGGCTGTTGCTGTGACATTGACGTGCTCGTGCCAGATCTATCTTCTCCTCCAGTGAGGGCTACCTCAGGTGTTGGAAACGGATTTGGATCTGCAGAGAGCAGTGTAAAAAGCAGCTCATTTTGCAAGCTCTGTCTGTCATCTTTTATACCTGAGTGTGCCTCTTCCTGGGGAATTCTGTCGTTTGATTGATTTGCTTTATTTTCACACCTGCAGATGGAACAGTTGGTGCTGGTGCTCTTCTACCTCTTGTTGAGATGTTTAATAGCATCCTCCTAGGACATGCCTGTATTTTGAGGATTGCAGCACGGGCTCCGTGTGCAGCACTTCTAATGCTTGGGGGGGCAACGCGTACCCAAATAAATTGTGCTGGCTCTGCCAGACACATATTGTTGTGGCCCACAAGGGTGGAGGACCCTCAGTCCATTGACTACTGAGGAGAAAATTCCTGAGTCATCTGGTACAAATCAAGATTTAGATCCCGCTTCAATCCTGGATGAGTCTGTGACTATGCTTTTAACTTTCCAAGAAAATGCTCATTGTCCCACAGTGAAGATGGGTCGGGAAGGTGCTGAGGGGTTGGCCCATAGCAAAGCAGGAGGTATGGAGCGTGCCCAAAGAGGAGCCTGGCAGTTTTGTAGCTCGTTATCTAGCTTGCTTTGTTAGTGAGAACAGCTATAGATTATTTTCTTGGATGTCTTTCTAACTTTTATGTTAGAAGCTTGTGTGAGACACTGAATTCCACTTCCACGTTTGTTCCATTAAACAAAGTACATGATTGTACAGAGGCTATGACTTTCCTATTTGTGTGTGAATTAAGCGCTTTATCAAAAATAGGTGTATAACAATCCAGTCAATCTGCGTTGTATGTCCTATATGTCGTCTTTAAAATCCAGTGTACCAGTAAAATAGGATGAGAGAGCCAGTGGTGGTTGTGCTTTGCAGTCTTTGGTAAGGACTCTCTTCATAAAATCAGCCCAATATTTGTTTGAATCAAACTGTTCATTTATGTTGCTGTTTCCTACTGCATGTGATAAATTCATACATGAAGAAAACCTTAGAGCTTTTTTTGAGTTGTATAAAGATAATTCAATATGGTTTCCCTACAGTGCATGTTTGTCTTGGCATCACTTCTTGTGCCTTTTTGGGTGAATAAGACTAGGCAGAAAGGACAAAGATGATCTTAGTTTGCAGGCAGAGCGTTGTTTCCATCACCTCTGTTTAACCAGAACAGAAGGAAGGGCTTCTCACCTGCCTGCGTTACTTCAAGCACAGTTTTAGAGCTGGGGATAAACTGCTTGGGAGACTGGTTGTGCAGGATTCATGCTTAGTTTCCAGGCTGGCGAGTTGCCTGGAGACAAATTTGTTTTTAGTCAGGCTTGAGAGCTCGCTAAACCATCACGACGACATCCCTGGCTTTTGACTCAGTGCCTCTGCAGGTAAGTAAGTGTCATGGTTTGTGGGAACCCAAACCCAAAAACCCAAACCAGGAGAGTAAGGAGAGCAGAAATTCAATAGCCTCCTCCAGGCACAAGTGAAGAAAATTGCCTTAAGACAGTTAACTAACTGAAACATTTGATTACTCTTCACCTTATTACTTATATGTGTGTGTATGTTGTGAAGGTGGAAGCCCTGTGCTCCTCTCTGTGTTATTGCTGGCTGATTGATGTGGTTGCTAATCTAAAAAAAGAAAGCCCACCGTTCGAGGCTGCTGAAGGAGTTCTTTGAACGAAATGCGTTTGAAGTATTTGCCTTCCAGTTCACTTCTGAGAGAGATTAGTCCAGGTTAGCAGCCCCAGTTTCGCAGATGAGGTAAAATCACTCATCTGCAAAGGTCAAACCCCGTTATCTGTCCTAGCCACGCTGGTTTGCGCATACACGTGTACATTGACCTTCATGGAATTGCTATTTGACTCCAGAAATAGCCTTGTGGTTAATAGTCAGTGGTCCACCTGCGGGCTGAGCAGAATGTCAGAAATACTGACGAGACAATAAATTTTGCATCCAAAACCAACATAAAAGATTCAGTTGAAAAGCTCCTTCCTAGAAGTAGAGGTCAGGGAGCATGTTACAGAAAGAATTATAGATTTCTATGAATGCTTGTAGTAGGGGGAGGTACAAATCCTTTTCTCTTGGGGCAGTTCTACCATCAGCCGTTGTTAGAAGCGATAGTGAGGTGTGCTCTGGCTCTGTTGTTTAGTATCTGTGTGTATTCGTTTAGTAGGCTGGGAACTTAACCAGCAAAATCTTTTAATTAATAAAATTTTTTCCTATCTAAAAGCATATGACTGTAAAGCAACTGATTAGTAGCTGAACAAGTGGGAAACGGTGTATCTCGGCTGCTCAGGACAGAGGATTTGTCTTATTAAATATTTAGTTGCCCTCATCCAAACACTAATTATTTTTTTCTAAGGAAAAAAAAAAAAACCCTCACATAATCAGATCTATATATCTTGTCTGCAAGAGCAGAGGCACTATTTTCCTGAACTGTTTAGGATGTGTTCCAGCTGCCGGAGACGGCAGCCGAATTTACCTTCCAAATGTGGCTGGGTTGTATGCCAGATTGTGTGTGGTGTTTCAGGCCAATTAAGTCATGGAGCAAAATCTCATCTTGTCTGTAGCAGTTGAGTTCCAACCATTTACAGTCGTAAAAAGAAGGGAATACAAATAATTGGAAAAGAAGGCGGGGGCCTGGGGGCAGGAGAGCGGGATGGCATTTTGCATTCATGTGTGATGCAATCCCCAGAGAGCAGAGGCAAGAAACAGCACTTTGAGAAAGTGACTGAGCCCCAGCAGTGAGTGGATGTATAAAAAGTGACAGCAAATGAGATAAAGCGGGTAGATCCTCGGTAGTAGTCAAATAGAAGACAAAACTGTTGCTTAGATCTTCTCTTGATTTGTGTCTGTGCTTGATTCAAAAGTCGTCTTTCAATGCGCGTCTGCATTTTGTGTTATATCAAAAATGGTCTTGTTCCTGTTGCGGAGGCCACATTACAACATTAAAAGTATTTTATGTTTATATTAGCTTGCTTCAAATGTATGCAGGCCATTCCTGAAGTACCTGGTAGCTGTCATGTTGCTTTGATGGTGTAAGTGGATGTCTTTTACATACTTTAAAGTTATTTTCTTAAACTGTAATTTTAAAGAGGTAAAACTGCTAAACCCCAAAGCAAATTTTATCCATGCTTAGACTGTAATAACCTTTAGAGGAGATTCTGGTCTGGTGTGCAATTAGTAACTCATCAAATAATTTTTTTTCCTCCAGATTGAATCCAAAATGGTTTGAATACAGAAAAAGAAAGAAAAAAATCCCTGGGAATGCGTGCATGGTTAGAGCTCGTGATAGATTTGTGTCATTTTTCTTGTGACCATGTTGTTTTCAGATTAACAGAATTTTACAGCTTTTGCTTCCTGTTCTAAAGGAACTGCTCCTGCACAGCAAATAAGGAAATATGTACTGACTTGTTGTTAAAGCATGTTTTTTTCTCTTTGAACTTTTCATAGGCTGGAGTGAAAGGGACGTTAGGAAGATTAGTGGGAATTTTTGAGGTAAGTTTCAGACATGGTGGCTGTGAAATTTTGATGCAAAAATTTGTCTTAGAGTAAAAATCACTTCCTAATTTGTTGTGAATTAAACTAGATAACTTGATTGAAGGAAAAATTAACACACACACACACACCCCTGTTTAAATAAAAATGCATGCGGATCCCTTCAGTGATATTGATCATCTGCAATTTCCACTTCAGTGGAAATTGTGAGTGATAAGCCAGTGTAACAGTGAATATTCTTAGTGCCTTCATACCTTTCTTGCTGCCAAAAAATGCCACCCACCAGCTGGGGAGCAGTGGCTGTCCTTTGTTCTTTGGCACCCCCCGTGTCCAAACTGGCCTCTGCAAGGTGCTGGAGCGTGCGTGCTCCTATTAGGAGTGCGGTGACACCCGGTGCGTACTGGGGAGATGCACAGTCAGCAGGTACCAGACACAGCTCTTCTTAGAGTTGTTTTTCCACTAACTATTTCAGAGTTGTATGAAGTAGATAAAAAAATCTTTCCTGTGGTGTGTTTTTTTTTTTTTTTTTCCAGCTGAGGTACTGATTTATAACCACATCCATCCACCAAATACTGCCTTACAGATTAGGAAATAAACTTTTGGGCTGCAGTGCCTATTAGTACTTTCAGACCTCTCATTTAAAACACAACAATTCTTAATAGCCAAGAATGAGCTATAATGCGAGAGAAAGTGCACATAAGGTACCGCAGCATCACAGTGAGGCAGGCAGTTTGCAACTTGTAGTCACCATGTGTCCCACCTGCCTTTGCTTCCTTGGTAGCTTTGCTGTTATTCCTTACCCTTTGCCTTCTAGAATCGGGACAGGAAACACAGGACATATGTTTACGTACTTATCGTCACGGAAGTGTTGGAAGACTGGGAGGACTCCGTCAATATCGGTAAGCTCTTTGCGCTTGCTAGAATTAACTGGTTTGATGCAGACAAAACGCATCAGCTTAGCATCCCTCTGGGAGCTGGATTCCTTGTGAGCGTGGTCGAGAAGAGTTGCAGTGGTGTGTCCTTTGGCTGCTTGGGAAAAAAAATTGTGGTCAAATTGATGCTTTTGTAACCTCTGTGGCCTGAGAAGTCAATTCAGCTGTACAGCTGCCTCTAGAGCAATTTTGTATTTAATTCTTGCACTTGAAGATACTAAGTAAAGAGCATGAAGAGTTGTCCTTTTTAAGACTAGAAGAAAATATATGTGGGCAGTGTGGATTAATCATTCCCCATTATCTTTTGAAATCTTTACATTTAAATCGGATTCCCAAATAAAAATGAACGTGTTGTTCTGCACGAGGGTCATCAGTAAAGCTGACTTTCCTCAGGCTGTGTACAGAAGAGGTTTTATGGAAAGAGTAAGAAACGAGTGCTGTCCACCGAAAATTGAGGTTCACTTGCAAACTGATAGAAATTGGATGGTCGTTGGTGTGTGTCATTGTGGGTTGTCTTAAAATGAGTATCTGACTTGAACAGAAATTGTAGAAATAACAAAATAAATGTGGTTGTGTGTTTTTAAAATTGGGAAATGCAAGACTGGTTTGTTTGGACAGTGGAGGTACTGCCCTACACAGAGAGCTGCCGTGGGGATAGAGGAGCCATCAGTGTGGTGTTTGGAGTAGGGGGCCCTTGAGATCAGAGAATCCAGAGAGAAAATTTCCCCGTGTCTTTGGAACTGACTCTCCGCTACACAGTGAAATTATTCTTGCAGCATTAGTGCACATGATAATGATTGAAAGCTAATCAACAGTAATGTTTAAACATCGTTTTGTTGCATCTGCTGATTTTCCTTTTTACCCACAGGAAGGAAAAGGGAATGGTTTAAGATAGAAGATGCCATAAAAGTTCTGCAGTATCATAAACCAGTGCAGGCCTCATATTTTGAAACCTTGAGGCAAGGTTGTTTGGCAAACAACGGCACTCCTGTCATGACCACGACGTACTCTGAGAGCTCCGTGTCTGACATCAGATGACTGAAGACGTCCCCATGAGAAAAATTTTGAAAAATAGACTGAAACATGGATTCCCCTCCCCCCTCCCCTTTTTCACATGCCTCCTCTATCAAACAAGGCATGGGCAGCAGCCTGTGGCAGAGCAAGTGTTGAGAGTGCTGCAATTTAGTGCAAGGTGGGATTGTTATTTTTTTTGTTGGCTTTTTTTTTTTGCTTTTTTGGATATGTATTTTGTAAAATACATTTTGTGCATGAAGTGCCCCTTTCCCGTTACACCGCTCCCATGGCCTGGCGAGCGAGGCTGCCAGTTTCGCCTCTGCCTTGTGTTCTGAAGTGTCCCGTTCGTGTCATCCCAGCCATAGCCACTTTTTTTTTTTTTTTTTTAATTAAAAGACTTCAAATGTGAGATCAGCTCTTTAAGTCTTAGTCTGTACTGTAAGGTGCTGTTCAGACCTGTGTGGTGGTCACTTGCAGCCCATATGTATAAACTTTTTTTAGATGGAGACTCTAACATTTTAATTTTGTGGGAATTTTTTTAATCCTGGTCTGCTTCTGAAAAGGAGGGATCATAATTAATCTGTTTGCCTTTTGTTCTGTTTTTGGGGGGGTTGTTTTTTGTTTTTTTTTTTTTTTTAAAAATACACATTCTGTGACAGTGCTAGTGGCTGGGCCAGTTTACTCCCCATTCGGTATCTCCTGATTTAGTGCAGTGACTCTTGAAGTTGAGGGCAGAGTTTTGATCACCTGCAGACATCCCTGCTGCTCCGTTGCTTCTCCCACAGCTTCCGCCAGTGTTTCTGCATTTACATCAAAATGAAACAAAAAGGAGTTGGTCTTTTAACACTTGGCCAAAAATACATAGCCTCAGAAACGCTACGATAGAAACCGAATTTCATTGTCTGTGGTAGGAATCAGGGATTCAGAGTGGGGACAAGGTCTGACAAACTGGAGCGTCAATCACCAATGCTGTTCTGCTGATCCTGCTGCGTTCTGCTGATGTCTCTTCTTGTCCACATGCCTTATACCGTGCTGAACTGGATACTTGTAATTTGTGCTAAAGCATCGGATTGTACTTACTGAGTGTTACTGCACGAACCCTCGGTTGGATAACTGTGTGTGTCCCTGAAAAGAAGTCCTGGGGGAAAAATTCAGGTGTTCAATCTCTTGTCCTGTGGTTCTGCAGCACTTACAATTGCACCATGGAGCATGCTCAAAATGTTTAAACTCTCCCTCCGTGAAAGGTACAGCTGACTCCCGAGCAGAATTGCCAGCTGGAGAAGTACACCGTTTAATAGGATAGTTCCCCTGATGCATTGGCACACTTCCCTTTGGTTTTTTTTTTTTATTGTTTTTATTGATGTAAGTTTCATGCTGTCTTGATTTGCCAACAGTGTTGTCTAGTTGGGAAATAAAATGGGAAGGGTTGGGGCTGGGGAGTGGGTTGGGACAGGTACAGGTTTTGGGAGGGGCATTAATTAATCCCTGGCTTGGGACAAGAAGTAGTTGCTGAATTCAGTAACTTCTCCTTTGTCAGAGCATAGCCAAGATGTGAAATTAAATCTGCAGTACTCTTTTTTTTTTTCTTTTCTTTTTTTTTTTTCCTCTTTATTTAACAAAAAATATTCTAATAAATACTCACTGTTCCAGAGTTTTCTCTCTTCCCGAGAAGCGCTTACAATATGAAAATCTGATAGAAATATCCATGGAGCCTGGGACGAGGGGGAATGGTATCCTTGCTGGTTTGGCAAGAAGCTGTTCATTTTAAGATCCTATTCTGTTCCTTTACTTGTTCTCCTTGCTTTCATCGGTGTGGAGTAGCAAGGCCAAAAGCGGTGCCAGTGATCGCTAACATGAAAAACCACGCATAAGAAAAAGCTGAGAGGCATTATTCAAGAAGTAGCTTGAAACCGAGCATCTGGAATCGAGCCTAAATTACACCAGTTCAGTTCACTTCAACTTAGAGACGAATGTACAATACTTTCTTACTCTGTGCTGATCGGCCTGAACCAAACTCTCAAAAGGGCTTGAATATTCTATCTGGAAGTGTACAAGAAATTCAGACAGTCCGCTGTTCCCGAGCCGTGAGTGGCACCTAACGCAGCCATCTACTGCCTTCAATTGAGTTTTTGTCTTTACTGTACAGATTAGTATGTTGAAAATGCTTTGCAACAAAACAGCTGGTACTCCTGAAAGAGTAACTGCAGTTTTAATATCAACAGCATGCACACTTTTGGTTTTAAACTAAAAATGTTTTTACAGGGCTGTTAAACTGACAATTTAGGGTAGAATATTGTTAATGACTTGCTAATGGCTTATTTGTTTGGGTCAGAAAAATAAATTGTGCCAAGAAAGTGTTTTAATGTGGCATGAATTGATGCTGTTAACACAGTAACATCGAGGGGCTGATATTATGCCGCCTTAACTGGAAATAGCTCCTGGGGTAGAAATAGCCTTTGTTCAGCAGATGTGGATTTCGAAACAGGCCTTAGTGCTGTGCGACCTGAACCTCTTCCCGCACCACACGAGTTCCCGTCTTCCTCAGCATCTGAGGTTCTTCTCTAGTAACTGATACAGCTGTGTGCCCTAGCAGTTTGAGCGATTTTATCCAAAATGATGTTAAATTGGTTTGGGACCGACCATCGAACTAGCTTTATTAGTGACAAAAGAGGTGTTTTAAGGACGGCGCGTGCTCTGGGTTTCGCAGTACAGACTAGTGCCTGCTTGATTACACAGTTTAGGGCTGCTGTCATGACCAACTGCTAAAAAACCCTGTAGGATTAGACTCAGACTTCAAGCGTTGCTAAAACTGGTGCTATATTGAGCTAGTGTTGGAGATAGTGGGATTCTTACCTCAACCGATGTAGTGTCTAGCCTGACCCTGTAAATCGAACATCACAATGTGTCTCAGCTTCCCGTTGAAGAATAATGTTCTTAGTTTGGCTTTCGACGTAGCTTCCATCTTACTTGGCACTGGCGTATCTGCAGGTAAAACAGAGGAATCGCGATGCTTCGTTTAGACATCCTGCAAGTTTGCAGCAAAGTCGTCGAGTCACCCTCAAGTTGCAGGTTTCAGATGCTTGTCGTCATTCTCTGAAACCCAGTTTGGGCTGAATGCCAGGCGCGTGGATGATGCACAGCCTCCAGCTCCGAGGGGCTGCTGTTGATTACCTTTTGGCACACCTCTGAGCCCAGGGGTCTCGTGAAAAACTTCCAGTGTCCTCTGCAACGTCTTAGGGGTCGAGTAATTTCGCTAATAAGGTTACTTTTTCCCTTGCTGCTTTTCATACCTGAATTCATGGTATATACAAAGACATCTCACTCTTGATGTATCAAGAAGCAAGTCTGCCTGCGGCGAGGAAGAGGGGGAAAATTAATGGCCCTTCAGACACTCGAGTACTGGAGTTCTCTGTGCACCTAAGTGTCACCTCAGGGTTGCAAGTTGAGTGATGAAGTAAGAGGAAGAGGGAGACCCACTGCTCAGCACAGGGAGGTTCTCTGAGCACTTCCCACTCTTCAACATTGGTTCACTTCCTCTGGTGTTGTCAAAATTAGAAATCCTCGTATAGCGGAGTTGCATCCTGCCATCTGGATTTTTAAACTTATGTGAGACTGTAATGGGAGAAGAGAAGTGTGTTTAGCGCGATCATCTTTTAAACCTCAAAATACTTAGAAAATCCTGGATCTCTGTCACTGGAAGCGTTTGACAGACCAACTTGGATTACTGTTGTGGCAGGAAAATGTTAGCTGGTGGTTTAAGCCGATGCCGGGCAGTGGGTATACTGGCATTTGTTGACTCTGGCATGGGAGCAGGAGGAAAAGGAAGACACCTCTGGGGTACCAGTGTCTCCAGCAACTGCTGCTTGATCCTTACAGCAGGATTTGTCAGATCCCATACTGTTCTGGTGATCTTAACTGATGTGTGAAACTCAAGAGGCAGATGGACGTCCCTCTGCAGAAGAGTGCCAAGTGTAATTAAACTTAGTGGAGCTGAAACCGTACATATTGAGCTCTGGGAAGGCTCTCTCAAATAAGGTTTTGGTATGGTGGAACAGGGATTTTGATGCATTGGATAACATCAGCTTAGGAATCGTGCGTGGTAGAAAACGTACAGCACCTTTGGCTTGAAGTGGTTACTGTAAGGTGGTTTTTGGGTTTCAGATTCGACTGTGCTCATGCTGAGGCTTTTCAAAGGCACATTTCGAAAGGAAGAAGGTTTTTTTTGGTGAAAAGTAACAGGTATCATTTTCTATTTGGTGAAGCTTTCCCACGGTGTTTAATAGCTGTGCCACACGGCTGTGCGTGCTGGTGTTGGGGTGTGATGTGACACTGCCGGGCCCGGGAGGTGACGCCTTTTCCTGGGAGATGCCTAGAGAAGAGTGAAAGAAGGGGGGGGGTCCATTCTCCCTGAAATCTGAATTCAGTGCTCTTAAAGTCCTTCTGGTTGCTTCACAAAGATGTCTTTTGGTTTCTTCACAAAGATGGATTGTTTAACTCTAGACAGTAGTTTATTGGCGATAGAGAAACTGGGTATTGTTACCAAGCCAGGGGAGGCTTGTACCTCCTTTATCTTTGCACAGTGTTCTTCCTTCTTACCAGCGCTGGCCGAGCTGTTCTGTGCTGCCTTAGCCTTAGCCAGAGCTGCTCTGGCAGAGCCGGGCAAACCCTTGCTCAGAACCGCAGCGACTTCTTAGGAGCGCTTGGCATTTGCCTCTCCAGGTTTGGCATTTGCCTCTCCAGGTTTGGCATTTGCCTCTCCAGGTATATCATTCGGCAAAACATTCCTTTGAGTTAACGGCTACGTTGCAAGCTAAAAATGAGATTATTTTTTTTCTAATTGAACACGCGTTAGACTTTGAACTGTAAAAACTCTTTAGGACGGAGGTGGCGACAGCTGAGAGGGTGCAGGACGTCGTGGCAGTCCTTCTCCCTGGCTGCTGTGCCGTGGGCACTGGATGGGGTAAATGTTACTTGCTGGTGATTTTGAACTCTCGAAACAAGTCTCTGAGTGGTTTTACAGCTGAAGTATCTTGAGATGACTCTATCAAAGAGAAGGTGTCGGAAGGAGGTTGTTCAATACTTGTGGGGCAGTTGCATCACCTGTAACAAAAAGATAATTCAGAAGTTGCTGATGGTCAGCTCGGTTGTTTGTGTTTGATGCTGTTAAACAGAGCTGAAGTCGTAGACTGGTATTGCTGATAAACTCCGTTAGCTGGTAACTGTCATTAAAGCCAAATAGAGGGGGATAAAAATACGGGCTTTAACAGTGGGGCACTTCATAATGAGATTTTTTAAGCTGCTGCCTGGATCAGATGGGGAGGGTGTATCTGGCTTGTTAAAAATCTTGCTATTTCTTCCCCCCTGCCCCCGTCCCTTGCTCATGTTCAGTACGGTCAGATGCAGGAAATACTGAGGAGCGGCCGTTGGTTCTTGTTAGTAACCCTGCTGTGATTTAACCGAGCTCTTCGGTGTATGTTGCGCTACAAGAAACTATTAGATTTACAGGTAAAGGGAGCCCGGCCAGGGCTCTCCAGATAACATCTCGTGCCTTGCTTTGCCGTAGGAAGGTGGCACGGCCAGGTGACTGCACGTGCTGTCTCTCTGCATCTTTTAAAAATCCATCCTGTGGGATCTGGTTCCTTTTTCTTCCCTTCTGGGGACATGGTTGGTTCTTAGGTTGATCTGGTTCCAGCTTAGCGAGGCAGACGCGTTCTCTTAACGGCTGCTGCGACATAAGAAGGCTGCGTGGTGCTGGTGGGGAAGGAGCAGAGCCTTCCCCGGGGGGGTCCTGCTGCAGTTCCCCCACCCATGGGTGGCTGCACCCGAACGACCTGCTGCATCTCCTCCGCTCATGGCCTTCGGTCTCGCTGCTGTGGAGGAAGGTAAGAGCTCTGGTTCGGGGGCTGGGAAGGAACGGCGATTTCAGCATTCGCATCAACTTTTTTCCTCGGCAGATGGACTTGGTGTGCGCTTCCCAGATTTCTGTTGAGCAAGAAGGCAGTTTAATTCAGTGCGATCTTGAATGTGCCTTAAAGCAGACTTCTTAAATGGCAAAATTAAAAGGGATCGGAATCTGCTAGTGTTGCTTTTTCCCTGGTGCAGACACAAAGTATTCAGTGGCTAAAAATGTGGGTAGGGAATGTCAGGAATCCTCAGTTCCCTTCCCAGATCTAGCCCGGACTTTGGGCCTCTGCCTCAGCTTTTCCATGCAGAAAATGTGTTCACCATTTTGCAACACGCTGGTTGCTCCAGAAGAGCAAAATATTTGAAGCTGCGCGGATCGAATGTTTGCCTCTCCCAGTTATTACAACTTCAGATGTTGTTGCTCCTTCTCAGAAACAGTTTTATCCCGAATGGATATGTTTGTGCTTTTCAGATAGCTGGATGCGATGTCTGTACCTGTGCAAAGCATCCAGCGAAAGGAAGCGGGGGGGATCTGGGAGTTCGTGAAGGGTGGGTTTGAGTATTTAACTTTCCCAGAGTAGAAGCTACGGGTGGTGCCGATTCTCGGGAGAGGATCAGAACCTGTCGGTCTCTTTAGCTAAACTCGCACCAAGAAATGAAGTCGTGGCAGACGCTTGTTGGCCTGAAGAGCTCTTACCTTACAAAGGTACTCACCAACTTTGTATAATTCATCCACTGCTCGGGTCCTGCCTTTAAATGACTCCGTTTTCCCTCCTGGCTCTCTTCTTCCTGCCTAATAGGACAGCATCATCTAGTGGCTGCATCGCAGCCTGGGGACGCAGGTGACCTTGCTTCTGGTGTACTCTCCTCGTGTCTCAGTGCTGGAGACTGTAACATACAGATAGATACGTTCCTCGCTTTTCGCAGCGTTAGAATGAATTTTATACGGTTAGAGAGGACTCGGCTTCCGTGGTGGAAGGGGGCGTGTAGATACGTGTAGTGTTTTACTGGCTGTAGTGGCATGAGTTCTGTACATAGTTGAGAGAGGTGTAGATGGGTGAAAAAGAACACTTAACTGGATTGAAGATGTATTTAGGAGATTTAGAAAATCTCTTTTTGGTGCTAGTTGATAGGGGTTTTTTTCTTTTTTTCTTTTTTTTTT
>VFFE01007624.1:1073873-1162313 GCA_008921705.1 Burhinus oedicnemus | reverse complement strand
GTACAAGGGGCTGGAGGACACATGCTGCAAGGGGTGGGGGGATGTACTGCAAGGGGCTTGCAGGGGGCTGGAGGATGTGCGGTGGCAAGGGGATGGGGGACACATGGTGCAAGGGAGAGGGGACATGATTTTCCTGCCCTTCCCAGTCAAAGGGCTGGCTCCTCCGGCCCCCGGGAGTCTCTGCCTGCCCCGTGCGATGGGGAAGGACCCCTGTCCTGCTCCCCGGCCAGCTGGCAGCTCCACTGCCCCATGTGCAAAGGCCACCCCGAGCTGTCCCTGGTGAGCACCCAATTTTGTGCGGGGGCATGTCCTGAGCTCGTCCTCCCACCCAGGGCAGCACCCCAGGGGACTCTCATCAGCCACATCCCCGGTACCTCTGGGACAGGAGACCCAGCTCAGGGGATGGTCATATCCAGAGCCGCTGCCGCTCGCTCTCGCTTCCACATTTCCCCCCCGGAGGGGTGTCTCCGGCACTCCCCTCCATGTGCGCACACAGGCACCATGTACTTGTTTGCCCAGGGTTGTGCTCGCTGCCGGTGACCCTGAGTTCACTGTGGCAAAGGGGACACGCCGGAGAGCCTGCTCCTTGTCGGGGCTCCAAGAAAACACTTTTCCCAGCCAAATTCCTTGACACTTTCCCTTTTACTCAGCTCCGGTTGGAAAAGCATCGGGGACCGAGGGACTTCCCTCCGTCCCGGTGACTCAGGTGGTGGTCACGCGTGACTCAGCTGCTGGCAGCGTCCCTCGCTCCGGAGGCGTGCGGGGGCCTGGGTGACCACAGAGGCAGGGAAATGGGAGGAGGAGGCAATGCCGGAGGTGACGGGACGGGGCACGGGGCCAAGCTGGCTGCTGGTGTAAAAAGAGGGAGCCGGGAGCCGGAGCAGCCCTGCTCTCTGCTGCGGATGCTGTGACGCGTGTCCCCCTTCCATGGGCTGGCGTGTTTAATTAACGGGCTTTGAGGGAGAAGGGTGATGGTGGGCAGTGGGTGTAGCACCTCATAGGTCAACGAATGACCCAAGTGGCAGCAGGGCTGGGTGGGACGAGCATTCCTGCGATGTAACCCGCAGGTTTTCCTGGGGAGAACACTCCCCCACCTTGCCAAAGCAGGGTTTGGGGGCTGGAAAACTGTTTTCTGGTGGAAGGAAAACGTGTGTGCCCACCGAGCGGGTGCTCCCAGCGCCAGCGGGCAGGATGCGGCCTCGTCCCGCTGGGGCGGAGGGCTGCGAGGGCCGGATCCAGGCGACCCCCCCCCCGGCCAGCATCCCGGGGCCGCCGCCGGCGTGCGGTGCCAGCCCGGCGGTGACACTGCGGTCCCCTGCTGCCACCTAACGGGGACAGGCCTCCCGGCAGCGGGGCGGACGGTGAGGGGGGAAAAGCCCTTCCCCGAGGCCCTCCTTCCCCGTGGGGTGGGCACACGCTGCCGTGGGGTGCAGGTCCCCCAAGGGCTGCATCCCCCCTGCAGCCGAGGGGACACGCCGGGGCAACGGGAGCATCACTTTGTGGGGTGGGGGCGACCCGTGCTTCTGCGGTGAGGGGAAACTGAGGCACGCACGCAAGGGGCTGATTGCACTGCGGCTGGAAAGGGACCCGGGTGTTCTGGTGCCCATCCCAGTCCACGCGTAGGTGCTGCTGGGCACCCTCCAGTTGGGTCAGCTGCACCCAGTTTGGGGTTGGGGCTGTGGGAGCAGTGGATTGAGCCCAGCTGGGAGCCCACGGAGGTGTGAATTGGGGCTGTGTCCACAGCTGGTCCCTGTCCCTCAAAGGCAGAGCGGGCAGGAGCCAACCCAGCCGGGCTTCCCATCCTTCCTTGCCTGCAGACAGGATCTGCCTGTCCTCTATGGTGAGTCTCAGCATCCCTTGGCAGGGAGCAGGATGATACTGGGGTGGGGGGGAGCTGCTGCGGTGGGCTCGGGGAAGGGCTGAAATGCATCCCTGCCTCTCCCAGCAGGCAGCCTGCCTGTGGTGGTCCCCATGGGGGCTTGCTTGATCCCCTGGGGAGGGAACGGAACAGGGGGATGCTGGTGACCCTGGCCACGGGGCTGAGCCCTCCACAGGCTGCTTGCTTTGCCCCCCAAGGACCGCAGGTGCAGTGTGTTTGTCACTAGCAGGGGACACCCAGGCATGTGGTGTGTCCCTGACCCTGCAATGTGGCTTGCCCATCCCTGGGAGGGTACGTGACATCGAGCCCGGCCAGAGGATTAGGGCTGGCTATAACAGGCCGGGTGGTCACTGGTCGTTCCCAGCTCTGGTTACGTGGCGCCTGGCCCAAGTGCAGCCCGGCGATGCCAGGGGGTCATTTTTCAGGCGGTCATCTTTCAAATGGCACAGACACACTGGCAGGGGAGCCGGGGGTGGGGGGGGTGTCACGAAGGGAGGCAGTGAGGAGTTGTGGGGGGGATTCCGCAAGGCTGGAAGCCACCACGAGGCTGAGCATCCCACCTCTCTGTGCCCCCAAACCCACATCAGGGGGAGCGGGCTGTGGTTACCCCCATGGCACCTGCCCGGGGGGGGGGTGTCCTGCATGGTGCCTTCATGGGTGGGGGGGACAGGAGGCTTCTTGCGTGCTCTGGTCCCCCTCCATCTCTCAGGAGAGCAGCTCGGTGGGAGTTTGCAAGGCTGTCACCCACCTTCCCAGCACGCTCCGGGGCCTGATTAATTGCTCGCTTAGCAACTGCTCATCTGGATGTAGGTGCTGAAGCCCAACGAGGCGCACGCGTGTCTCCCCTCGGAGGGGAGCGTCACGACGGCGCGGGCTGGGGGGGCGGCTTGGCGTGACTGGGAGCCGGGGGAGGACAGCAGCGTTCCCATTCCCCACGAGAGGCCCCAGGGTCCCTACGGAGGGAGAACACCCCTGAAACAGCCCACCCCCCCGCACCAGCACCCACACATCCCCCTTAAATAGAAGGCCATAGTTAATGGCTGCCTGGGGGGTCCCTGTCCCACAGCATCTTTGGGGGGAGTGCTTGGGGTGCATCGGCTGGCAGGGGGGGCATTTTTCCCTGGAGATTTAGGGAAGGCTCCTGGGGGTGGGGGGTGGGGATGTGACTTGTGTTTCACCCCGATGCACGTGGGTGATGGGAGCTGCGCAACACCCTTTGAACGTGGGACAGGAGGGGACGGTCCCTGTCCCCACCACAGCTGTGTGTGCATGGGGTGTTAGGCCAGTGAATGGCCCCAAAAACCTCCCTCCCTTTGCCCTCCCCGGTCTGAAGGGAGCCTGGTGTGGCCGGATCCGTCCCGCCACACGGCTGCAGTGAGGACGGCTGCCACAGGAAGGCACTGGTGGCTTTTGCTGGAAGTCCAGGGATGGGAGATGCTGAGTCCAGACTGGGGACTGGAGTGCTGGTGTGGGGAGCGTGGCCGTGGGCTGGGCTGTGTGGCAGCCTGTATGCCCGGCTGGGGGTCCCGGGGGGCCGGCTGTGCTCCCCCAGGACCCATTTGTCACTGCTCCTGGCCCTGGCCACGCTGGCTTTTGATCCTTACTGCACAGATTTCTCCAGAATTTATTTTCCTGGCTCAGTGAAAACCAACCCACCGTGCTGACCCCTCCTCCTTGTAAACCCCATCCCCTGCTGCTGGGGTGCCCTCTCCCCCTGGGACTCCGCAGCCCCCTCCTCTCCTTCCCCACCGCCGAGACCCCTCAGAGCTGAGCGATGCACCTGCCTCCATCTCCCCTCTTGTCCCAGGGGATGGGGGCTTTGCTGGACCTTGTTATAACCAACGCATGGGAGAGTCCCCTGGGACCCCTCATTTGGGGTGCCGGGAGCTGTGCTGCCCTGCCATGGCCGGAGCACCCGGCTCGGGGTGAGGTTTGGCTGCTGAAGACAGGCTTGGTGGCAAAGGCTTTTTTTTTTTTTATTAGCTTATGGTGTGAGGAACCGTGAAATCTGGGCCGTGTTTTATTACAGCGCGTATTGCACTGGACAAGATGGGAGTAATTAAATGCACGTTGCCACTTGAGCATGGGCTTGTCCCCAAGCGGTGGCAGTCAAAGGACCCTTCTTTCACCAGGTTGGGGGCTCTGTTTCACTATGGGCGTCCCCATGTGCCCCAGCAGCCAGGGAGATGTCCCCTCCATGCCAGTGGTCCCCAGACTGCCTGTCCTGGGGGTTTGGTGCCCAGCAGCTGCTCAGCACATCTGGGTGCCAGAACTTCCCGTGGGAGCCTGGCCTGAGCACGGGCTTGGCTTATTGCCTGGGAATTGATCGGGTTATGGGGGAGAATTTCTTATTAGTTAATTTTAATGGCTAGGTCGGAAGAGTTTCTCTGTGGGAAGCTGTTCTCTCGGCAATAAAAGCATCTTCGGCTGATGGTGCCATCCCTAAATTTCCAGGTGCGGCACCGCCGAGCACCCCGCAAGGGCTATGGCTTTGCCTGCTGTCGCTTCAGCAAAGCCCCCGCCAGCGGCTGGTGCGAGCAAAGGAGAAAAGCGCTGCCCTGGGGAGGCTGCTCCACCTTCCCCAGCTGCTGCCAGGCTGAGCACCGGCGCCAGCGGGAGGTGACGCCGCTCTGTGCCACGCGTGGGGTCCTGGGCTGGGGACACGGGACCCTTACTGCCCCAAAACGGTGCTTAGAATTGAGCTCCTCCATGACCAGCTGCTCCCTCCGTAGCACATCCCTGCCCCTTCCCCATCTTGTGCCCTCCTGGGCTTTTGGGATCGGAGCTTGTGGTGCTGCCTGTGCTGGGAAAGAGAAAAAGCAAGCGAAAAATAAGAATAATAATAAAAGGTTTGAATATTGTGCAACTGAACGGGGCCAGGGCCCCCTGCTGACCTCTGCAAATGGAGTGACATACGAAGGAGCTCTTAATTAATTGACCAGCATCCAAACTGTAAGCGGGAAGAGGCAGGTGGGGGCTGGGAGAGGGAGGGATGCCATCCGTGGGTGTGTAATGCTCGGCATGTCGGTCTGTGCATGTGCGAGGGGCGGTGGGCACGGCTGGGATGGGGCTGGATCGGCTCCGTGGCGATGCTGGGGGAGATGGTCCCTTCCGGCCCGGCTATTGCTTATGCAAAGAGACGCAGTCACGGGGACGGGGATCTCCTGGGATGCCACTTCACAGTGCAGGATGTGTCCTACCTCTTCTTGAACCTTTTTATGCCTTTTCCAAAAGCTGCTTTCTTGCACGGGAGCCACACACCGGTACCGGCCAGGGGGACCCTTCCCGGGGCAGCCCCTCTCGTTGCAGCACCCGATCGATGAGGAACATAATTACTCTTGCAAAGGCAAATCCGTGCCGGCATTGACTGTTTGGTAGCGCTCCAAGGAAGACAGTGTTTCCTTGCAAAGTATGAGGCCATGAATATTTTATGCCCGAGGAGGCTATTTCTTTCAGGAGGTTGTTCCATGAATTATGGAAAAGTTGGGAGGAGAAGACGGGTGTTATTTCGATGGGGTCAGCTCCATGGCGGAGGCTGCCCTGGCGCTGTGGGGCTTCTCTTGTCCGGGGGTCCCTTTCCCTGGGTGGGGGGCAAGGCAGGGGGTGCTGGAGGAGCCCTTGGTGCAAATCCATCCCAATTTGGGGCTGTTTGCTTTCCAGCGGAGCAGGTTGGTGCATGCAGAATGAATGGGGCAATTTTTGCGTGGGGCGGGATGCGGGATGAGTGTCTTGGCTGCTGGCTTGGGGACCCTGTGAGAGGGGTATGGTGGCTTCCCCGGGCACTTGAGGAGGAGAAGCCACCTCGCTGGCCTGCTCCGTGCTCTTCTCCTTGCTTTCCCCCATCTCCTACGTGTCCTCGTGCCTGGCTGGGGACTAGGGAGGCCGATGCTCGGTGCTGGGCCCTTCCAGCATCCCGTGGTTTTTCCTTGCCGGTCCCTCCCTGACGGCTCAGGGCTGTTTCTGGCCGGGAGCTGGTGATGTGCTGCTCTCCGGTCAGCCTTGTCCTGCATCCTGGGTGCTGCTGTCGCGCTGCTCCGGCATGGCTGGCCAGGAAAGATGAAGGGATAAACTCTCTGCACCATCGATGGCTTTTGTGTTAGTTAATACCTAAAGGTTTTCCTTTAATTATCCTGTTGGTGCAGAGGAAGTATGTGCTGTCTGGCTGTCACAGTTAATTTTACCACCATTTTTACCTCTCTACTTCCTTTTTCTTTTTTACATATTTTTTTTTCTTTTTTAAAGAAAGCATTTCCAGCTGCTGCTGATCCCTATGGGTGGAAAAACCCTTCCTGCATCCAAATGGAAAAGCAGATAGAGCTGTTTACCCCCCTTTCCTTGGGAAACCCTCCCATGCCGGGGTTGGAGGACAGGGCCATGTCCCCAGGATTTTGCACAGGGGACAGGGGGACATCTCTGGCCTCGGAGAGAAAACTCGGGGAGGGGGGAGAGGAGAAAAGGAACGGTGGTCCAGGGGAGCGGGGCAGCACTGCTGGGACCCCCAGCACCTCCGAGGCTACGTGGGGGGGTGATTTCTGTGCCATGCCAGGCTCCTGCTGCAAGAGGAAGCTTTAAAAACAGGATGGGAATAAAACCCCCCATTCATTGTCCCCAGCCCTGCTTCAAACGCAGGTGGAAGCGGCTTCTGCTTGGTGCAACATGTAGCCCAAAATACACGGGGGCGTTAATGACACCAGTGTGGCCAGCGCTGCCGGCTTGTTAGGCAGCCCCATGTCTTGGGTCCTGCCCTGCATCCCTTCAGATCCCTCATGGCAGCAGGACGGCGGCTTCGGCCGAAGCTGCATCACCGGCATCCCCAAACCCAGGGTCCTGCAGGGTGATCCGAGCACGGGTGTGATGAGTTTGAGCCATCTCTGCAGCGCTGAACCTCCGTTCAGGAGTTGGTCCTGTGCTCTCTGCAGCGCCAGTGATAAAAGGTGCTGAAAGTGCATAATGAGAGATTTCCAGTGTAACATTGTGCCTCGGCTCTTCATGTTTCTGCATTGTTTAGACCCAAAATCCGGAGTAATCGCTTGCCCAAAATAGCCTCTCGCTGCTCAGCCGTGTCCCTGGGCCTGTGCCACGTGAGCCTGCGCGCTCCGACGCGGAGCAACTCCTCCGAAACCATTGAATCTGTCACGGCTATTTCATTTTTAAGGACTGTTTAAAGTGTTTTAGTGCTGAGGAGGGACGGTTGGATGTCAGCGGGAGGCGAGAGCAGGAAGGTGCCGTGGGGTGTTTGCTGCTGCTCGGCGTTAGCCGGAGAAACATCGATGATATTTTGTGCCGGGGCCGGATCCTGCTGCAGAGAGCCGCTCCTGGGGCGAGAAACTTGGCTTCTCCCTTTTCCCTTGTTTTCCCCATCAGCTTTCTCCGGAGGGTGGGAGCAACTTGGGAGGGGAGGAGGGTTGGGTTTGGTTTCCAGTTTTCTTCTGGGTGAGGGCTGGGATCTCGTTCAGCCACGGATCCCGGTAGGGAGGGGCAAAAAATTAAATCCATGTGTTTTGTCAAAGTGTTTGTGTGTGTCCGCGGACAACTCTGACACCCTGTGTCTGGAGGTCTCCCGGCCTCTCCCATGTGGATAGTGGGTAAAATAACTCGGTGCTTTTTCTGCCACCAGCTCGGCTGCTGAGCACTGGGCTTGGCAGCTCGGATTTGGGGGAGCCCTGGTGAATTAGGCAACAGCTCCTTTTCATCCCCATTTATAAGCAACAGCTTCTAACTGGGATGGGACCAATTCACCAGTGACATTGAGTGGGTCAAACTGGAGATGACGGTTGACAGCAGCCTTTGTGCTCTCCGGCAAGCAGCAAAGCGGGGTGCAAGGCTCCCAAATCCCTTCTCCCTGCCCGACGTGGCCGTGCCGGAGCAGCAGCCACAAGAGGGAAGCAGGACATCGTCCAGAGGATGGAGCTGGCTGAGGGCTGGAGCAGCGGGGTGGAAAACCCCTATTTGTGGGGGTTATGGCTTTGTTGTGGCTCCCCGGGGAAGGGCTGCGAGTGCGGGGCTCGGTCCCAGAGGGATATAACGTGGGGATACAAGTTACGGGTTGTGCGGGGAATAAATGCAGCCCGGGTGATGCTGGGAGTGAGAAACAATTGCAAAGCACGCAGTGAAACGTCACGCTGTCCAGGCAATGCGTGCCAGATTAGTGCGTTTCTATCACAAAACTGGTTTTCTTATTTAATCGAGCAAAACTCCCCATTGCTGGAGCCTCCGGTACCTGCTCACAAGGTCGGTCCCCGGGGCAAAGCCGGCAGCTTTTTCTTGACTGAGGTCTGAGCCTGGCTGGATCCATCAGTGCACTGAGCTGTGCCGGCCTCTGCTCAGCACCTGGGGGTGTGATGTGGGTGCCGAGGGGCCTTGGGGGGGGTGGTCCTGGTGCCGTGGGCTGTCTCCTTGCCGGCACGCTTGCCGTTAGGTGGAAGTGTTGCAGAGGAGAAGAGCGCTGGTGCTGCTCGACTCCAGGCTCAGAGTGGCCAAAACCAGGCACGCATCCTTTGTCCTCCTGAAACGCCGGGGCAGTGAGGTACAAAAGGGAATTTTTAGGCTGGATACACCCAGGAGGGAGGACTAAATCCCTGACAAGAGGCTCTGACACCATAGCTGGAGGAGGCTTGGCCAGGGATGGGTATTGCCATGAAGCAGCGGTGCCTGCTGCTCGTGGAGGAGCGGGGCCGGATCCCCAGCGCTCGCTCCATTCCCTCAGTGCTGGCATGGGAGAGGGTTTGGGAGAAGCCCACAAGCCCAGGGAAAGTCCTTCCCCCCACCTTGGTGGCTTCCACAAGGCAGATCTGGCTTTTGCTGGGGGTCCCGCATCAGCCGGGTGGGATGTGGGTGTCCGGCAGGACTCTGGGCTGCAGAAAAGCTGCTGGTGGGGGCTTGGTAGCCCCCAATGTGGGCAAGGGGCAAGTGGGGGAGCTGCCAGGGAGCTGGCGTGGCTACAGCAGCCTTCCTCATGAGGAGGAGGAGGAGTTGTCATCGCTGCAGCCGAATCATCCCTCTTTCATTGCTAATTCCTGCCCACGAGCCTGGATGGGCTTTTCTTTCCCCCATTTCTTTAAAATGCAACTCTTTCCATCGAAATCTGGTTAGTCATGAAGCATATAATGAGTTTTATGTATATTTAAAATGGTCTGACATTCGGCATCCCATTATCCTCACTCCTCGAGAGGAACATGGACTCAGTGTGTGAGTGTTGATCCAATAAGAGTGCAGTCAGTACCATTTTTGCTCTCTGAAATATCCGTATCTATTACCCATATTCATGTGCTGTTTGTGTGTAGGAGTCTCTTTCTTGTGGAAAGAAATCCAAGGCTGGTGTGGTGTGTGGTGGTTTTTTTGGTTTGGGGGTTTTTTTTGGTTGTTTTTTTTTTTTTTTCCTTGGGCTTGTTATTTGGGTACTTTTTTTGGGCAAGCCAAATAATTTTGTTGCTTGGTTTTATTTTGCAATTTTGTTTATTCCTTCTCCCTTCAGTAAATCCGATCTCCAGCTCTAACTGCCCAGCGCAGGAAAGCTCGGTGGCTTTTTGCAAGCAAGCTGTGTGACTTCTGCTGGCAAATGCTGCGGGGGGGCAGGGGCTGAGCCCGGGTCACCCCGCTCGACACCCAGCCTGAAACACCCTGCAAACTTCCAGCGGAGACTTTTCCCATTCCCCGTCCTCTCACTGAGGCTCTTCGCTGCCTGACGTCAGTGAAAACTTTTCCCTTTGCTGCAAAACCCTCCCCAGGGAGCCAGACAAAAGGACATGTTCTTCTTTCTTTTTCCCTCTTAAATCCTTCTCCTCCTCTTTTCTTTTCTTTTCTTGCTTCCTCCTGTGTCACCAGCACTGGCCAGGAGCCCTTGACCTGCTGGAGCCTGTGTCCCTTCGCTGCCGCTCCTCCTGGCCACGTTTTTCCTCCAGACAAGTGGGACACCAGAAAAACATCCCCAGCTCCTCTCTGTTACCCTGCAAACTTATTTTTTTTTTTTCTTTAAATACACATGAAAATAGCCCTTGCTGGGACTCCTGCTTTTTAATTGTGTAGATATTACAGCTAATTACAGTTCTATTAATATTTCACTTTGAATTAAAGATTTATTTTCCCCACCCTTCTCTCCAGGAGGGAATTAAATCCACACCCAAGGCAATTGCAGGCGCTGGAAATGCAACCCACAGATGAGAAGGACCATGCGTGATGCCCGTGCCTGTGTCTCTTTGGCGTGAGTGACCCATGAAGAGGAAGGAGGAGGTGGTGGCTTGGCCATAAATTATTCAAAGCCCTTCCGCAGAGCTGAGCCGGAAAGTCCAGTCCATAAGATGCGGTTTCATGTTTTTCTATATTAAAAAAAAAAAAAGAAAATGCAAGCAGCATGTCTCCCTGGTGGTGCTCGGTGGCTTTAGCAATGGACACAGTGACCTTCCTGGGTGGATGGGATCCAGGGCGGTGGGAGGCTGGATGTTATGCGGCCAGAGCTGTGCCTGTCTGGGAGACAGCCATGGGCTGAGCGGGCTCGGGGCATTCCAGAGCCTCCTGCCGGGGGTCTGCGAGCCCTGGAGGTTCAGGGAAAGGCTGCCGGTGGCCCTGGAGATGCTGGAGCACCCTGCAATCCCTGCATGGATGTGCACATGGAGCTGGGACTTGGCTTGGAGTCTACCCTGCCTCTGGGATAGGAGAGAGGGCAACTTGTTCAGTTCTTGTTTTGAGCCTGATGAAGCTGTATCGATCCTGCGGAGGATGGTACTGCATCCATTTGCTGACGGTATTGAACTATCCTGGAGTATTTGATCATCTTTTGACCCACGTGCCGAGGAGGAGCCCTGGCCGCAGCAGCAGCGACCTTTGTGGGATTTGCTGAACTGCTCTCAGAGTGACCCCGTGCACAGGCTGCTTCCCCGGTATCGCTGGGGCATCTCCAGTCCATCCCCGTGCCCTCCTACCGGTCCCCTTCAAGCCACCACAGTGTGGCCTTTCCCATTACACTGGGGGAAGCTCAGCAGCATCAGCCTGAGCCGGGTTTCCAAATGTTAAGTTTTGTTCTGACGTTCTCAGTGGTGACACGAGTGCTGGGATGATATTTTGGCTTCTGGCTGACGGCAGGGAGAGGCGCACGAGAAGGGGAGATGCACGGTCCACGAGACCTGGAGAAAAGGAGAGAGACGCTTCCAGCTGTGGTCATGGTGGCAAAAGCATCCCCCAAATCCCTGGGACTCAGGTGCCCAGGATTGGGTGGGGATGTTGGATAGTGATTATTTTCCACCAGAGCCAGGGGAGCAGTGAGCACCAAGCATCCCCGGGCGAGCAGGCTGCCGGAGCAATTCAGGTAACGCTTCAGCCCAAACTTCTGCATAATTTAGCCCTGACACCTTCCCCCAGCGATTCCTTGGGACCTGGGCAAAGCAGAGCAGGCTGGCCTGGTGTCCTCATGCCCGGGGGCACTGCCCTGCCCCGGTGCTGCGAGACCCCAGGCTGTGAGCGGGATGCCCTCGTTTCTCCTTGAAGGCAGAGCACATGTTTTAGAAATTCCCTGGGGAGCCGAGGGGTTCACCCGACCCGGAGCAGAGGGCTTGACCTCAGGGTGCCTCCAAGAGCTGCTTTTGGTGAAGGGATTTGTGCCCAGTTTATCCTGCAGGGGCTGGAGCCCGCAGTTGGTGCCCCTGGTGTGCCCCAAGGCTCTTTCGGGCTTGGGGTAGGCAGGGGGCTCCTCTCCTCCCACGGGCTTGGTGGCCCTGGGCACTGATGGGCACAGACCCCTCTCCTGCCCGTGAATCTCTGCCCTACATCATGCCAGTCCAAATAGCCCCCTCAGGTCACCTGGTGGTCCCAGATGTGGGTCCTTGTATGGGTCCTGGGAGTCTCTCCAGACCCCATTGCAGTGTTTCAGCTGTTGCCTGTGGTGGGGACAACGTGGCTCCTTGATGTTCAGATCCCCCCGGCACATCCGCTCTGCTCCCTGCACAGGAGGGCCTGGGTGAGTCCTCACACCCCTGAAAGCCTTTTGGAAATAACTGATGGACCCCCAAGATGGGCAGACACTGGGTGAAAGCCGCTGCCCTGGAGCCCAGCTCGGGGACAGGAGGTTGCTCCTGGTGGGACACATCGCAGCTAAGAGCTGGGCTGTCACCACCATCCGTCCTTGTGTCCCCTTCCCATCAGCCACAGTGCAGAGGTCCTTTTGCTTCAATTCCTGGCGTCGGTTCTGGCATGGATGAGGGTTGCTGCATGCATGGGGGGGCTGGATGGGGCTGTCCCCCTCCTGGGGCTGTCGTCCCCTGCATCAGAGCAGAATAACAACGAGAACCGCTCCGGCTCTCGCTGTAAACGAAATCACTGCAACAGCCTGGTCTCTCCGCAGGAGACAGCGCTCTGGGCATGATCCCGTGAGCATCTGAATCCATGGGAATATCGCCACTTATTTTAATGGCAGGAGGGCAGCCGGCCAGCTTTTCAGGGGAGCACATCTCGCTGGAGAGCACGCAGCTCCTTCAAAGGCCTGGCCAGGGCCTTGAGCTGGGAGCTGGGCGGTCCTGAGTCCTTCTGGAAAACCAGCTCGTCTCCAGCCTCCTAAACAGGATCTGGGTGGCAGGGCTGCGATTCAGCGCCGAGCCCTTGGCAGCGGCACCCTTCCTGCCCGGGACCTGCCTGACCCCGCACCAGGGCTGGTATTTCGCTATTCCAAGCAAGCAAGCAACACAAATCAACCCTTAAAGATGAGGCTGGAAATGCGTGTTGGAAGGGCTGTGCTTTGCTTTTTTTGGTGCTCGGAGGGGCAAGTGGAGCTGCAGAGAGCCCCCCCTGCAGCCAGGTCCCCCCTCCCCAGCCCCGGGGTCCCCACATGAGCTGGGTGCTCTCGCAGCCCGGCGTGCAGGCAGGTGTACTCCCTAATCGCTCCGGTGACCGATTATCTCGCAGTCATTACCGTGATGGATTGGAGCAGTTAATATGTCAATGGCCATTACTAGGGGGCTGTGTTTTCTCTGGATTAATGAATCGACACAACACGACGGGCTCCTCGGAGCTGCTGGGGCCTGGGGGGGGGAGTTTGATAGCCAAAGGAGGCGACGCACGAGCCATGTGCCATGGGCATGTGTGTGGAGCGGGGTATTGGCATCATTTTATGGGAGGCTGAAGAGAAGGGTGATGGCTTGGGGCAACGAGCCTCATTGTTGCCCTGGGGATGCTGCTCCCACCATGGGCAGGGGAAATTTGGGGATGGCTGTTAGCGCACGCAGTGGGAGCTGGAGCCTCTCAGCAGCCCGACGTGGGAGACCCTTCCTGTGCCCCCACCATGCTCCTTGCAGGGTCTTGCAGGGCTTGGCGAAGACTGGTGCGGTTGCACCCATGGCAGCTTTTGTGGGCTTTCACTTCTACAAACGCTGAAATTAGAGGATGAGACCTGCGAGAAGCTCTTTAGCACCGTGCGGTCCGGAGGCCTGGATGCCTGTCAGTCCTGCTGCTGCGTTCATGGCCGCAATGATGGCTGCAGGTGATGGGCAGGGAGAGAAGGACAAGTACCAGCAAAATCAGTCTCGATGCTAAGGACCAAGAGGGGAGAGGTGCTGGGGACAGAAAGGCAGGAGAGGGGCCAGGTCCATCCCCCTTCCCACCGGCCGGGGCTTTTGGAGCCCTTCGTGCCCGGAGCTGCCCGACGGAGGGGGCTTGCGGGGCTGCAGCCGTTCCCCCCCCCGCCGGGAGCCGGGGGGCGGGTGCGGGGGGGTCCCCCGCCGCGGTGCGCTAGTGCTTTAAAAGGCTGGCAAAACCGGCGGCGGGCTTCCCAGCGCTTCTTCATGCAAAACTTCCCCGGCCCCAGCCCTCCTCCTCCTCCTCTTCCTCCTCCTTCTCCTCCTCCTCCTCCTCCTCCTCCTCCTCCCCCTCCTCCTCGCCGTGAGGGGCACGGGGGGACACCCCCTGCCCCAGTCCCCAAGCTTGCCACCTTTGTCCCCAGAGGTGCCCGTAGCCCCGGCGTGGGCTGCGGGAGGGGAGCTGGGGGGGCTCGTGGGGCTGGGAAGGGGTTTGGGGCAGGAGGCAGCGGGCAGGGGCTGGTGGCTGTGGCCGAGCCGCAGGCGAGTGGTTGCCCTCGCCTCGCCTCGCCGCAGCGGACAGGGCCCGCAGAGCCCGCTGCAGGGCAGGGCAGGGGGAGACAGAGCCGGTGCTTTGCCCAGGTCAGCTGGGAAGGGGCTGCCCCTTGGAGCTTGGAGGGGTTTTGGGGTGTAAGACCCTTCCCCGGAGCCGTGAAGGCGTCCCCGGTTCGGGGCAGGGAGCCCCGCTCCCTGCGCAGACAGATGCTCCCGGGTTTGTTTTCCTCTCCCGAGCGCTCTCCTGCTCCTCAGCGCTTTTTTGGGAGAGTGGATCTGTGTGGCTCCGGGAGCCGCCGGGGAAGTTGACAGCTGTGGGAAAAAACCGGAGAACTCTCCCACCGTCTGCCCGGGCGCAGCCCTGCTGCCTTTCTCCTCCTCCTCCTCCTCCTCCTCCTGGTGTGATGAGTTTGCTGTGCTCTGCCAGCCGGGTTATTTTTCTGTGGGCTGCTTTGGGCTTTGAGGGGGATGCCCGCTGCCTTCGGCGGTGCCTGCGACGGAGATGCTGCGGAGTGAGTCATTGCCATCGCCACCTCCGGGTGACCTGTGGCTTGGGGTTTGACGGAGGGATGGCACGAAGGTGGGCTGGGGTGACCGAAGCCAGGCTGGGGTGACCGGAGGAGCTCACCGGCGCTGGCTGCTCACCCAAGGCAGGGCCCTGGGAGGGAGGGAACCGAGCTGATCTGTTGAATGCAGCGAGGAGCTCGGGAAAATGCCAAGAGAAGTGCCAAAAGAAAAAGCTCATTTCCTTCCCTCCCTCCTCTCTCTTTAAGCCAGGCTTTATCCGCACCAGGGCAGCAGGCAGGGGGTGCGGGGGGACGTGCTGGGCAAGGCTCTGGCTGGGGGGAGAGCTGGGGTGAGACTCCCCCCTTCCTGTGACTTGCCACCTTCGTGCGGAGAGCCGTGGTCCGATGGGATGTGCAGAAATTCCGGCTGCTTTTGGCTGAGCCGGGGGGATGCAGCGCCGGGGGCTGTGGTGAGGGTGGTCCATCTTTGTGAGGGTGGTGGGTCCCCGTGGGCAGCAGCTGCCCTGGGCTGGGGGGGCACAGCAAGCCTGTTTTGGGGAGGGCAGCAGGCACTGGGCTGGTGGTGCTGAGCTGCACCCCGGGGTGTCGAGGCAGCGGAGCGGGAGCTTCAAGGGGATTTTACAGCAGGAACCAAAGCTCGGGTGCAGCCGTGGTCCAGCCCCGCATCCCCGGGGCCAGAGTCGCCCTGCGGAGGAGCCTGACGGCTCCCCAAAAAAGGGTGTCACGTGCTTCAACTTTGGCATCAGGCAGGAGGAGGATGGATTTGTCAGCTCAGCCACCCCCTTCCAGCTCTTCCCAGAAAGGCAACGGCTTGAAGATGTGGCAGGTCCTAATTATAACATAGGTGAACCCACTCCCGCTGCCCCCCCGGCTTTGCGCCCACTGTGGGCACCGTCTCTTCCTCTCGGGCTTCATGTCTAACGGAGGGGTTTCCTCTGCGGGGTGGTCCGATTCCCCATGCCCCTGTGCTGTGGATGGCCCTGCACAAAGCCCGGCTCAGGATGGGGGGCTCTGCCCCTGCCGGTGCTTTCCCGGGCCGGGTACGGGCAGTCTTGGGGCGTAGGTGTGACGGGGAGCAGAAACGCTGGGCAGCGCCAGGGGCACCGCTGGAGACCGGCAGTCAGGCCGCGCTCTTGCTCCGAGCCAGCGCCGTCCCAATTTGCAGAAGGTGATCAAAAATTAATTGCAGGATTTTGCTGCACGTGGCAGGAGCGGGGATGAGCGCCGGCTCCTTCCCTCCCTCCAGCCTCTCCTGGCTGGAGCTCTGTGCGTTGGCTGCTGGCAGAGACCCCCGCGCCGCCTCCCGCAAGGTGAGCCGCTGCGATCTCCGCTTGTTCCGCGGCCGGATCCTGCTTGCCTTCCCCTTGCCATGCCAGCCAATCCTTCAAAGTGAGGGATTAGCGCTGGCCTGCTTGGCAGCAGGGAGGGAGGGGGAAGGAGAGAGCTTGCCTGCAGTTAAGGAGATAGATATATATATAGATAGATATATATAATGTGATAAATATTCCCTGGGTCTGATCCGTACCCAGTGAAAGCCTTTTTCTTTGGACTTCAGCATCCGTCGGGGGATGCTCCGGAGCAGCGAGGAGGGTGTCGATACCCAGTTTTTCCCCCGTGGGATTCTGAGCCGGGTGCTGGCAGGACCCGGTTGCAGAGAGGTCGAGTCGGCGTCCTGGCGATGGGCTTGGGCTTATGCAAGCGTTGCGATATCGGTTTGTGCGTTGATTGAGGGATTGCTGGGGGGTGGGGGGGGCTGCGTCTTGGAGCACGTCGGGTGGGTTTTGATGGTAAAATCTGGGGTCTCTGCTTGCCGCTGCCTGCTGAGCCGTGGCCTTGCTTTTCCTCCGAGCGAACACTGGGATACTTGACCTGAATACTTAAGGTTTTGCCTGTCGAGAGAGAACTTAACCCGGTGCCCCCTCTCCCCGTGTCTAAATTCTGCTGTACTTCGTGGAGCTTTTGCAATTAAAAAAAACAGGGGCCAAAGCGAAATTCCCTGAAATTGTTTGCAAGTGGGGAAGAGCGAACGTGCGCTAATTGGGATATTGTGCTGCGTGCCGGCTGGCCCCGCTTGCCGAAGGAATAGCAGGTGGGGAAAGAAACGGCCTTGATTTTCAAAAAGATGCCGGCGAGCTCACAGCAGCCAGCGCGGCAGAAGCCGGCACGGCTCTCCCGGTACCGGGGCTGGGCTGGGAAGGTCTCCTTGGTGGTGGGCTGATGGGCGGTCGGCTCCTTGGCAGCCGGGGATGGGGTCGTGCGGGCGAGTGCTGGGCGCAGCCTCTTGGCCGCTTATTCCTGCATCTCCTGGACCACGTCACCAGCTCAGCCTTTGCCTGGTTTAACAAGCCCCGATGCAACTGGGTGGGCTTAGCGCAAAACCAGGGAGTGCCCTGGCTCTGAACTGGGAACCAACAGGTCCCGCACGGCTGAAGGAGCCCGGTCCTGCTGCGGGCAGAGCTCTGCGGTCCATGGGAGCGGGGTCTGCTCGGAGAGGGCTGGGATGCTCAGGCCCTGCAATAAGCCCTGGCTGGGATCTGAATAACTCGCCTCTCGGCTTTGCCCGCTGCCGGTGGTGATAAAGCCGCGGTGATTAGCGCTTAGCTGGGGCTTGGGTTGATGGCACATGAGACATGAACTCGCCTGTCTGCAGCGGCATGGGCTCCGCGGAGCTAATGGCAGTAAAATGACTTGGTTTTGACTGGGAGTCTTACAGGGAGCGGAGCGAGGGAGAGAAATGGGCCATTTCCTTCCTTATTTATTTCCCCCGCCTCGAAGGAGCTTTTTCATTGCTGTGAAGTCCCCGAGTTGAGGTCTGGTTGAGGGCAGGTCTGGGGGGGCTCCAGCAAAGAGCCCCCTGTGCTGTGCAGCCGCGATGGGCCAAGTCCCCTCTGGCCCCAGGGCTCGGGCTCTCCGGATCGGTCGGTGTGATTTGGGGATCCTGTGCCAGCACCAGGCTGGGGAACAGAAATTTTGCAAACAAAACCCATGCAATGCGCGCGGGGAGGGCTCCAGCTGCCTCTCCTGGAGATGCACCAGCCCTGGGGGGGTGACCGAGGACTTGCCTTGGCTCCAAAGCCCTGGGGTGCAGAGACCCCTGCAGTGGGAAGAGCTGCCCAGCTCCAGGGCCGTGTGTCCCAGCGCCTGTGAGCATCTCTGGGCTCTGCGGGATGTGGCAAGCCCAAATTATGTCTTGCTGCAATCCCGGCCGGTGCGGTGCTTGCAGGGATGCATGGAAGGAGCTGTGGGAAGGAGCTGCAGCGGTGAATCCTGGGATGGTCAGTCTCTGCCTCTGGGATGCGGGCTCTCCTCCGGACACTAGAGATGGATTTGCAGCAGGAGCTCTGCGCGGCGCAGGGGCATTTTTAATCAGCGTTTGATTTCTCCTGCCCAGTTGAGCCCTTGCTCTGCTCCAGCCAGGGGCTTTCGTGGATGGCGATGATGGTGATGCTGGTGCTGGCCGCTGGCTCGGCCACCGCTAGAGGGGGGCAAGATGCCACCACGTAGGACTGGTCCTGTGTCCTGGGGTGCTGGCGGCCGGCAGGGCAGTGGCACAGCCCGGGAGCCGAGCGCTGCTTGTCACCCCCTTGGCTACCCCTGTGCCGGGGTGGCAGCAGCCCCAGCACCCACTTCTGCAGCTCCTGCCCCCCGTTAGGTCAGTTTGGCTCAGGCTGGGCAACGACCCGTGCCCGGGGTCTGGAGATCTGCTCGGTTTGATTAGTCCTTGTGCCGCTTCGCAGATGGCAGCATGGCCGGGATGAGGGTGGTGGAAATGCTCCACTCTCGCTGACGATGTGCTTGTGGGAAGCGGGAGGCAGCAGCATCGCTCCTTCCTTTGGAGCTATGACAAGTGCCATGCTGGGCATTTATCCCACCCCCTTTATCGCCACCCTGGGGGGTGCGTACCTGCACCTGACTTGTTGCAAATCTGCAGTTATTTCTTCCCCAGCGGAGCTGTGCAGATGGGGCAGGAGGGTGGCTCCATCCCCTCGCTGCCTGTAGCAGGTGGGTAAGGCTGTTCCCAGCTCCACGAGCACCTGCTGGAGGCAGACGTCTCCCTCCAGATGTGCGTCTCCCTCCAGATGTGCGGGACCAGCCTCACGGGGGAAGGGCTGCTTTGGGGAGGTGCAGGAGCTGGGCTCCCTGGGGATGCAGAGGCTGGTCCCACACCTTGGAGGAAGGATGAGTTTCCCTCCTTCAGCTTTAAGGTCTGGGTTCCTGCCTGCTCGCCAGCCCCGCGCGCTGCCCACCCCTCCGGGCAGCATCCCAGGGCTGGGAGAATCCCTGGCATGGGTGGGACCAAGATTTGGGCTGAGTGGGGAGCAGTGGCTGCGGGGATGCTTGGGGCAGGTGGAGGGTGATGGGGGCAAGAGGATGCTCGTCTCCTGCCCCTTCCCGACGAGAGCTCAGGCCGTTTGTAGCACAGGCTCATCGGATAATTTAGGCTGCATCTCCCCTAATGATTCAGCGAGGGATTCAAACCAGCTCCCCCCTCCCCTCCCCATTATTTGCGCTTTCTTCTTGCCTGCCGTGATATTTTTACCTTACCGTTCGTTCAGATTATATGATCAAAGGAGGCACAAAAGGGAGAGAACAGAGAGGAAAAAGCTTAAAAGAAGAAAGGGAGAGGCTGTGGGCTCTGGGGGCACTGCCAGCTCCGTGGGAGCTGCCGTAGGCTTGGAGGATTTTCCTGGGAGCCGGTCCACGTGGTGACCCATCGCACCTTCTCCGATGGGCAGAAATGTCGCGGCTCCTGGGGCAGGATGCAAGAGGTGACCTGATTTCAGATGGCGTGGGGGAAGTGCGGTGTTTGAGCATCTCCGGGTCTCCCCATCATCTGCCTCCTCGCCACGGGCAGAGCCTGACCCGCTTCCAGGCTGTAGCAGGAGCCGTTTTCCCCTGCTCCGCTGCCAATGCATGGGATGGTTCTTGCAAAGGAGACGGGACCACGCGGAGGATTGATCCCTGTCCTTGATCCCCATCCGAACGGGGCTGCGCTGGCGGGGGCTCTCCCGGCGGCAGGGCAGGCTGGGACGGGTGGGTGTCGTTGCCGCAGCACTCCCAAGCTCCTGCCTTTGGAAGCAAAGAGCTTGGCACTGGGTAATTCTGGTTGCTTAAAAGCCCCGGCTGTCAGAAACGCTTTGGAGATGGGCCTTCAAGTGGCTCCGACGGGCAGGGATGTGCATAATTTATGGAGGTGAGTTGAGGCAAGGGCTCTCCTGGCTGGGGCGGCTGCGGAGCTGGGAACTTCCTCCGTGGTGTAAAGGGGCTCGGAACGGCCGGCTCCGGCAAGCAGCACCCCTTGGGGCTGGCTGAGGATCCGGCCCGGCAGGCACAGGCTCGGATGCTGGGCTCTGCGCTTGAGCTGAGATTAATTTAAGCCGTTTCTTCGGTCTCGCTGTTGCAGCCCGTCCTGCTTGGGGAATGCATTTGCCTGCTCGGCTCTCCTCGGCTTTTTGGTGCCTTGCATTAATCATACGCTGCCCTCGCGGCATCCATCAGCGGCTGCTTGGAGACAGCAGGGACGGGCTGCAAGGGAGAGCCTTCCAGAGGGGAAACTGAGGCAGGGGGCCGTGCTGCTTGGGCAGGGGCAGCTCCGGGATGTGGGGAGGGGGATAAAGGGCTGTCCTGCAGCGATCCTGGAGCCAGGACTGTGACAGCACCCTGTGCCCGCTTGAGAGCTCTGTGGTGGAAGCAAAAGAGACAAGGTGAAGGCACAGGGGGTTGCGGGAGGATGGTGAGGGGTAAGACCCCCCCTGAGCTCCCCCCCAGCTGTGAGCAGGAGGCTCCTGCGAGGGTGCGGGGCCGGGATGGAGGTGCTGGGACGGGCTGAGTCCTCTGCCAGCTCCAGCGCCGGCTCCGGAGGAGGCAGCACCTCCGAGATATGGTGCGGGCACTGGTGTGTGCTGGGGCAGCGGGGCAGGATGGCAATTAGCAAGAGCAGGTGGGGTTTTTCCTCCTGGTGAAAGGACCAAATCTCACCCCGTGCTGTTGGATGCTTAATTGGGACCCAAGGGTGCCTCCCCCCTGCAGGGCAGGGCTGCTCTTCGATTGCTGCTTCTCGGGGGAGAGAAGCTGGTGATGCTGAGATGCTCCTCACGGGCCGTGCTTGGTGCTGGGGCTGCCGATGCCCCGTGGCACTCGGGGAGGTGTTGGGATGCAGCTTGTGTCCGTGGGCACAGCCTGCGGGCATCGCCCAGGCACCGCTCCCGGTGCCTTCACCACCAGTTTTGCCCCCCAGTTTCCCAAGGGACCATTTGCTCCCTCCTTCCTTCCCTGTGGGCACCCAGCTCGGGGTCCAAGGGCTTTTGCAGCCCGCTGGACTCGGCACACAGCTGACCATCCATCCGTGCCGCTTTTAAGTTGAGCGGACCCGCTGGTTGCTTGCCTGGGGCGGCCAGAAAGCCAAACTCCCTCCGCGGCTTGGGCGAGCCCTCGGTGCTGTCGATATTTGCTGCTGGAAGCTGTCAATAACGGATGCTTGCAAGGAAGCAGCTGCTGGTTCAGAAATCAGTGGCCCGAAGGAAAAGCGGCAGGAGCAGCAACGCTTAGGGTAGTGATTCAGATCCATAACGCCGGGTTTCAGCAGTGCCTGGCCGTGTCGGCTCTCGCTTAAGACACACATCAGCTCTTGAGCCCGCATGGTTTGCAGCGCGGTGCTCGAGACGTGGGGGCTCGTGGCAGATGAATGAAAAGCCCGTTGGGAAACAGCCCCCGGGTCCTTCGGCACCTCCTTGCTTGAGCTCGGTGGTGCAGGGGATGGGGGACGGCTCGTGGCTCTGGCCCCCGCTGAGGGCACGTGCCTGGCAGACCTGGGAGGAGGCTTGGGAAGATCTTCAGCCTCAGCCTGCTTTGCTGGGGGCAGGACCTTGTGTCGGGCTGGGCCATCGATGGGGACAAGGAAGGGGCAGGTGGGTGCAGCAGAGCAGGGGACTTGCCACTCCATAGCGGGGCTGTTTAAAGAGCAGGTTTCTCCCCACATCAGCTTAGTGTCCAAATCGAGCTCAGCTTTAAGGTGGCCGCTTGGTTCCCATGCCCGGCTGTGCCCTGGGGCAGGAGGGATGCTCTCGGGCTGGCAGGGACCAGGGCTGTGGGTGCATGTGGGGTTTGCCTCCCTCCAAGCACCGTCTTGGGGCTCATGTCACCCTGGAGGCTTGCTGAAGAGGGGATGGGATGGGTCCTGGGGCTTCCTTCCAGCCCCAAGCTGGCCACTGTCCTGGTCTTGCTCCTTGGGGCAGAGCGGGCTGGGGGTCCCTGCACCAGCCTCTGCCCGGATGCGGTTTGGGCTGAGCCATAGCAGCCGGTGTGAATCAGAAATCCGGTGAATCCTAAATCTTTTTTTTTTTTTTTTTTTTTTACAATAACCCCCAGTGCTTATTTCTGCTGGGCTCCCTGATGAAAGCTCGGAATAGTTGATGTCCTCTTCAATCCTCCTGCTTAATTTTCTCTCTCTTTCTCTCCCTCCCTCCTCTTCCCCCTCGCCCTCTCAAGGGCTCCGGAGGAAAGACCCGAAGCTTTGCTTGGGCTCACGTCTCCACCGCTGCCTCTTCTCCCTGGCATAGCCATGCAGACCCCGGCACCCTTCTGCAGCCTGGCTGCCCGCTGCTCCCCGGGGGCCGGCATCACCGGTGGGAGCCGCTGACGGTGCCAGGAGCGGGAGCTCACCGGGAGCCATGCCGCCTGCCCGCGCCAGCCTCGCTCCCTGACTGCTGCCGGGTTTGGGGCCGCGAGCTCTGCCCCAGCACGGCTTCGGCGATGAGCGGGGGTTATTTTTGCATGGAGCGTCTCTCCTTCTGCCTCCTCCTGAGTGCCTGGAGCTGGGGGTGGGTGCCCGGGGGTGCTGCCAAGCCCAAGGGCCAGGGCTACCCGCACATGAACTCCATCCGTATCGACGGGGACATCACACTCGGGGGGCTCTTCCCCGTCCACGGCCGGGGCGCAGAGGGCAAAGCCTGCGGGGAGTTGAAGAAGGAGAAGGGCATCCATCGCCTGGAGGCCATGCTCTTTGCCCTGGACCGTATCAACAACGACCCCGACCTGCTCCCCAACATCACCCTGGGTGCCCGCATCCTGGACACGTGCTCGCGGGACACGCACGCCCTGGAGCAGTCGCTGACCTTCGTGCAAGCCCTCATCGAGAAGGACAGCACTGAGGTGCGCTGCGTCAACGGCGGTCCCCCCATCATCACCAAACCCGAGCGAGTGGTCGGTGTCATCGGCGCCTCGGGCAGCTCCGTCTCCATCATGGTGGCCAACATCCTGCGGCTCTTCAAGGTAGGGCTTGGCGAGGGTCAAAATAACCACTCGGCAAAAACACCGCGGGTGTTTTTGCAGCGTTTCTCCATGTGTGCCTCTTTCTCCACAGCTGGGGGTAGGCAGGAGCTGGTGTCTTTAAAACCCTTCTCCTGCCTCCCCCAGGTCCCTGGGGATCCCTTCCTCCATCCCCCTCCGGTGACGACACTTTTAGCAGGAGGATTTTTGTCTCTTCTCCCCCGGCTTCGTGGCGACGGGGGATGCTGATGCTCCTGGCGTCAGGGTGGCTGTGGGAGGGAGGTTGCCTTGGAGGGGATGGATGGGGAGGTGGGCTGAGGATGGGTGTGAGGTGGGATAACTCAGGCTGGAAGGGACCGTGGGGGGCTCAGCCCACTGCCCTTGTCCACTGGGGCTGTCACTGTGGTCAGACCAGGTTGTTCAGGACTTGGTTGTGGTGGATCTTGAAGGCCTCTGAGGCTGGAGAGGGTCCAGCCTCCCTAGGAGCTCCCCGAGGGTTTCTGGGGTGCAGCCCTTGCCCCCCTCCCCGGCTGATACTTGAGGGGACTTGGCCAGTCTGTGGAAGCGGTGTCACCTGGGGGGGTGAGCCTGGGGGGATCCTGGCCGTCCCGCTCACCACCCTGGGTGTAAGATACCCTTTGCCATCACGTAAGACCCACCGGGCATCTGCCTGCCTGTGGCTGTCACCTCTAGACTAACGCTCTCGCCTGCCTGCAAGCAGCTGGTCGTTGGGAGCATTTCAACACAGACCACCCTGACACCAGTTACGGGGGTGGCTCGATAAGGGGGTGTGGGTTACCCCCCCAAAATGTAAGGTCACACCGTAGCCGAATGGCTGGGAAGCCGCAAGGTTGCTGCGTTCGCTGCTGGGATGGTGGCAGCTATTGCCGACGGGGCGCGAGGACGGCTGTCACCGCTCTCTGTTCCAGCCCAGGAGACATCAGCCAAGCTGGGGACATTTGTCCTGTGCCACCGGTCCCGGCTGCGCAGGGGGGAATGGGGCGCTCTGGGCTGCGGTGGGACGAAGGCTGGCTCTCCTTCCCGCTCTCCGTGCCAGCTGTAGCAAAGCCGAGGAGTTTATAATTACTTTCCCCCTCGCTGTGCATTTATTTATCCACGGCAACTTCCCTGGGCTAAAGCGAGTGTTTGAACAAGAGCCCCCTCCGCAGCAAATGGCGGGAGAAATGTAAATACTCCGCACACCCAGCAGCGGTGGGAGCCCTGTGCAGTTCCCGGAGTGGGGTCCCAGCTCTGCCTCCCCTCCCAGCACCCCGAAACCCCTGGGTTCAGCAGGGCTGGCGCCGTTTTCCTTTTTCTCTTTCCCTCCTCCTCTTCCTCCACCGGCCCGGCATGCTGAAAGCACCGGTGTCCTCCTGGGAGGGCTGGAAGCTGTTAGCGAAGACGGAAAAAACAGATTGCTGATGGAGTTTGATTTTTCTGGGTCCCTTTTTTTAAAACGTGTTAATGTTCCAGGCGATGAGTGAGAGGGCTATTCAATAATTAAAATAATATAAATTAGAGGGAGCGGGAGGAACTTAAAAGCTATTTGCCGAGACAAAAATGATTGAATGCTTGCCTCGGAGAGGAGGAGGGAGGCAGGCAGCGGGAAGGAGGCAGGAGAGTGACAGTTGGAGGAGTGGAGGGTACCTACGTCCTTTCCAGGTTATTATTTTCCTTCCCCTTATCTCCAGTTTTGATCCTTGGGCAAAGCAGCTGCGACCCATGCGGGAAGGATGTCACTGAGCTCAGATGCACCCATGCCCCAGCCTTGCAGCCAGGCACCGGTGCTGCCGGTGGCCTGGTGAGGGCACATCTGAAGCCCTGGGTGTCCCCAGCAACTTTAAAATCCAGAGCTAACCTCAGCCCAAGGTGACAGTGAGGAGGCGCGTTGGGGATGGAGACATCAAACCCCCCGGGAGAAGAGGATGCAGGATGAGCTCAACCCTTCCTAGACAGCAGCGAATCCCTGCATGCGGGGGGGTGCAGAGTGGGTGCACTCCCCGACGGTCCACAGCACAGGGACATCATCATTCCCATGGGATGTAGGATCTCATCCTGCCTCACTGGGAACAGCCATGTTCCTGCAGCGGTGGGGGCTCGGGGTGGGGGGCTCTTTCCCTCCGCCACCACCTGAGAGCTGCTGCCGCTCTTTGTTATTCAAATAGTGGGTTTATGGCAGGGACATGCTTAAAATGAAAATAAGGCAACTTCCATTTCATGCCGCCGCTGACCTTTAAGCACGGGTGACTCCGCTCTGAGGTTCAGCAAAGCGTTTGCCTTCCCGGGCGCCGCTGCGCAGGCGATTGCCTTTGCCCATTCCCTGGGGAATGACACTTGCCGGAGCTCTGGCTCCTGCCATGGCACGAGGCGAGAAGCGCTCGCGGCCCCTCAGCACCCGCACCAGGAGCCCCTCGGCGTTCCCCCAGCAAGGGGATACTGGTGTAAAGTGCTGGGAGCTGAAACAGGGGCACCCGCTCCCGATGCTGGGGGAAGCAGCGGGGATGGCTGCCCTGGATGGGGCTCCGTGTCCCCTCCTCGCAGGCAGCTGGTGGCGGTGGTGGGGGCAGCGCGGGGGCCATTTTCAGTGCCCTGTGAGTACATTGATTTTTTTTTTAAATCGCTGAAGTTGTTCTCTGGGAGGGTTGCAGCCCATTCGGCCAGCGGCACAGGCACAAAATCAATTAGAAAGTCCGACAAGGCGAGGAGCAAACAGCTTCTCCGCTGCCCTCCCCGGTGCCTGGGTGTTCGCTCGCACCCGTGCGCCCATCGGCTTGCGGGCAGGAGCCCTCCCCTCCCTTTGCTGAGCCCCATTTCACCCACGGCTGCCCTCGCCCTGCTCCAGCAGCGGTAGGTGGGACGCAGCAGGTCTGCATCCCACCATGCAGACGCTGCAGAGCCCTCGCTGGGAGGGGGTCAGAGCAGCCCCCCCAATTTATCCCCAGGAGCTCGGAGCAGCCCCATCTCTACCTCCGACCACACGCATGGAGGAGGCGGCTGTTCCTGCCCCGGGATGATGCTGTCCCCCTCCGTGGTCCCTCGCCCCATCCCACGCTCCCCTCCCGTGCACCTCTCCCTGCTGCATCCCTGCTCCCATCCCGCACAACCCGCCAGCCTTCCCCCACCAGCGCTGAGCCTTGTCCCTCCCTGCCAGGGGTTTTGTCGCTCCCGCGCTACATAAATAAATAACGTGTCCTTCGTTAGATGCCACTGCCTAATTAAAGCTGTACATCAGTGGAACAACTTGCAGATGCGGCATCCTCTGTCCAAGCCGGTTTCATCACTCCTCGTAGCTCTGCCTGCAGAAAAACCTTCCCCCAAATCCCTGGTCTCGGCTCCTTGCGATAGCATCTCTCTGGCGTCACTGCCAGAGCTTTCTGGCACGCTCCAGCTCCTTCCCACCCCTTCCTGCTAGCTTTCCAGCCCCAGCTCTACCCACTTTCTCCTGAACCACCACAGCGACGATGGTGTAAAAGGAACCAGGTCTGTCCCCTGCAAATGTCATCCCCGAAAAGCTGCGTCAGGGTTCGGGATGGATTTTTCAACCCCATGCAGAAAGAGCTGGGACAGGATGAAGCCCGAGTGTTGAGCCGGGGTGAGGAGCATCCCTGGTGAGAGGATGGACTCGACGCAGGCCGGACACTTTGAGGCGCTTGTTTTCTTCGTGGCAGCGAGTGCAGCAGCTCTTTTTAGCGCAGGGGTGTTGTACAGCATGAATAATTCACCTAATGGAGGAGGATGCCCGTTGCGTGCCTGGTGGGAGCCGGGGATGCTCAGCACCTGTGGGCACACGAGGATTTGCTGCCTGGGGCTGGGTTGCTGCAGCCAGGAGGGTGCAGGGCTGGATCAGGCCCCCGGTGTTGAACCCCCCACCTTCCCCAGGCTTGTGTCTGCTCCTCACCACGGGGGATGTCCCGAGGCTTTTGGGGTGGTGGGATGGGAGGGATGCTGCATTCAGCACCCTCGCTTGGTGGGTAAATAACCTTCACGAAGCCGGAAAGGTGGAAATTGGCCGGGGAACGCTCTGATTAATCACCCGCTCCTGCCACTTCATTTCCTTGTTCTTCACCGGGTTTATTAAAACAAATTGCAGCTGCCTGGTTCCCCTGGGCTGCCCCGGCCCCGCAGCCCCCGGCTGTGGCAGCTCCCCGCTCTGTCCCCGGGCGCAACATGGCCAGGCGAGGAGGAGCATGAGGCCGAAGGCAGGGGGGACGGCAGGTCCGGCGAGGAGCATGCCGAAGGGCAGCATCCGCGGCTCTCTGCATCCCGTGCTTTGCCCTCGGCTGGGATGGGAGCTTGTTTTTTTGGAAAAAGGGATGTAACCGCCCTCTGGCAGCACTGGGGGTTTCCGCTGGAGCTGCCTCCCCAGCGTGGGAAGCCGGGTCCATGAGCCATAAAGAAAAAGGGTTTTTTTTCTCATCGCTGCTTTTACATCTGCCTCCAGCACCTCTGGATGAGCGTCTCCTTTCGGCATAAGCTCGTGCCAGGGCTGGCTGGGAGATCCTCCCGCAGCTGCTGTGCTTCTCGGTACTTTATTTCTTGACAAGAGCCAGATTTATTGAAGGGACCGAGCAGCCCGTGCCCGGCCAGCGTCAGCCCCGGCGTAGGAGCTGCCTGATTTACACGCTCGGTTTAACAGGTCGCAGCAAAGGAGCGGGCAGGTCAGGGAGTCCATCGCTCCCTGCCCCAAGCTGTGTCCCCTCGAGCATGGCTGTCATGTTGTCACCCCGGAGCGGCTGCCTTTCTGTGGCACCGGAGCTGGGAAATGGAGGAAATTGTTATCGGCTCCACATCGTGTCGGTGCATCGCGATGCCTGAGCGATTTGCCTGCCCTGTGCAGTAGGAGCAGTTCCCCCCATTTTCAGCTGGGGAAACTGAGGCACGGAGACCTGGTGAGCAGCCCGGGGTCTGCAGGGTGTGGGATCTTTACGGGTCTCCGAGGAGATGCCGAGGGCTGGATCCTGTCTTGGCACTGGGCCTGATCCTGCGGCCCCAGGGAAGAGGGTCTGCAGCTCGCTCTGCTCCGATGACAAGGTTTGACCATCCCCACTCAGCTCCCTCACTCCTCCAGCCCCTGCGGGGCTTTACGCTCTCCCTAATTAAAAGCTGCCATCCAAACGGCTCGATGATGGAAATTCTAATTAAATCAATTCCATCTTGTCGGTGAACCAGGGGTTTGCATAAGATATGCATGAAATTAATAATTATGGTTAGGGAATCAGCTGCTGCTGCTGACCCCGTTTCTGGCGGGGGGGGGGGCGGGGGGTTGGTGCAGAAGCCCCTTCTCGTGGGGGTGCTTCCGACCGGCGTGCGTGGCTCTGGTTGTGTGATGGCCCATTTGTTTTTTGGCTCCTTCCCTCCTGGCTGCTCAGGCTGATGTTCAGATTGATGGTTGAAGTTGGAGCATTGCAGCCCCGCAAACCCCGGCTGGGGCCGTGCTGAAATCACCGCTTTTGCCTAAATTCTCCCAAGTCTGGAGGGGATTCTGTCTGCTGGCGGTAGAGAAAACGCCGCACCAGCTCGTAAGCTGGCATCAATGCAATGGGTACGAAATCAAGGTGTGTTTGCGGTGCATTTGAGGTTGATCCCACCAGTCCATTGACCCAGGGCTGGGGGGAGCGGGATGACAGCCCCAACCCCGGCTCCTACCGGCTCTCTTACCCTGAGGGATGTTTCTCCAGGTTGAAGGTGCTTCTGGATGATGCTGACTCTGGTTTTTGGTTCAAAAAAAAGGAGGAAGGAGGTTTTTACCCCCTGCCTTGGGGTTATTCCCCACTCTTGCTCGGACAAGGGAGCGTTGGGGTGCAGGAAAGCTGGTCCTGGTGATTTCTTTGTCACCACCATGGTATTTATCCCAGGCTGTAGATGAGGCAGGCAAGGTACCACCAGTGCCCAAATACGCAGCCGAGTTAAGTTTCCAGCTTCCCCTCCCTCACCGCATCCTCCTTCTTTCTAAGAGCCTTGAATTCCCTGCCTGCATTTTGCTTTTATGGACCTAAAAGGACTTTTGTCTTTTATCTGAGAAAATAGCTGGTGCCGGGAGTTGGGCTATTGTAGACCAGGAGATCAAAAAGGCGGAGGGGGAAAAAGGCAGAAGAAGTCTATGAAATGGTCATTTGGGAACTGGTATTTTATTTTCACTTCCATCCAAGGCAGAGGAGCGAAAGAGAAAAGCCCTTTCCGTTTGTTTATTAAAACACAGCTTCCAGTTCATAGCCTGTAGATCAACAAGTATTTTCTAGGCTTTGTTTTCCAGCAGGGCTTTGAGCAGGATGGGCAGCCCGGGAGTTAAACCCAGACGTGCCCCGGCTGTGTGAGCTTGGATGGGATGCAGGTGGCACGGGGCAATAGCTGGGAAGTCTCCATCACCAGCGCCCTGCTGAGGAGACAGGGATCTGTTTTAAACTAAACCACTTCGCAGAGAAAAAAATCGTTGGGAAAGGATCCTCTGGAAAGGCAGGGTTGCATCCCTGCCCCCAAATCTCCTTTGATGTGGGCACCGCTGCTTTCCGTGCCCCCTTGGCCTCGTCGCGTGGGCACGCCGCGTGCATCGCCTCCATCCCAGGCCCTCGTGTCCATCCTTCGGCCAGCGCCGCTGCAGGCAAGGCAAGGAGAGCAGGCAGGGAGCAGCCCCGTTCCCTCCCTGGGATGAATGATTGCCAGCCGAGCGCCTTGCCGGCTGAGCAGAATTTTAATTGAGCCTCGTGCACCGGCTCCCGGTCACAGATACCCAAGGAGCAGATCACAGCCCCTCGGAAAGGAGCACAAAGCAGATTGTCACAGAGAGTAATCCTATTTGTGCCTTGATAAAGATTCCTTCCTTTCCCGCTCCTTCTCCATCTCTCCCTTTTTTCATCTTACATTTTGCAGGTGGGTAGAAGGGTGGCTGCTCCTTTCCAGGGGCCTTTTAGCATTCAGGTGGAGTCACGGGCTTATAACGCCGGTATCGCATTTAATAGAGAGGGGGGGGGGGAGTGGAAAATAATGGAAAAACAAAGGAGAAACCGTGAGATGCAGCCTGGGAGCAGGAGTGGAGGAGGATGGAGAGGGTCATGGGGGCTGGGAGGGTTGGGGGACCCGGGAGGGTCCAGGGGTGGCTCCGGTGCAAGTGTCCCCATCCTTGGGATGCCACTACCCAGCCGGGCTCCCAGCAAGGTGGCTTGATCTTACAATACGAACAAGGCTTCCCACAGACCCCAGACCTCTCCCCGTCCCCTCCAAGCCCACCCAGGTGTCTCTGCTGCTGGGAACTGGCTAATTGCTTAATGGGGAGTGGTGATGGGTGAGGCCAAAGGCTGCCTGAGCTGATTTGGGCATTTGGCATGACCCAGGTGCCTGCTGAGCCCGGGTGATTCCTGGCATCCATTGCAGTGGCTCCGGCAGCATTTGTGCCCCTGCAAGCTGCAACTACTGAATTATTCCTAAACTGGATTAGAGGGAGCAGGAGAGGGAGAAAGTCCTGTAAGAGCTTGGGATTGCTGCTCTGTGCCCGCCTGCCCCCAAGGCACAGGATGGTTTGCGGTCGGCGATGCCCTGGGCTGTTCCTCCTGCGTTTGCTCTGTCCGGGCAGTAAAGCAGCGTCCGTGGGAAGGCGAGAGGGCAGTGGGTGGCCAGACCCTTCCCCGGGCTGTGCTGGCTCCAGGTAGGGCGTCACTGTCTCTGCAGCGCTGCTGCCCTGTAGCTCCAGCCCCCGCGATTGCGTCGCTGCTGAATTTCCAACCTTGCCCAGGTTTTGGGCAGGGCTCTGCCAGCTCTTGCCATGTGCTGGGCTGCACCTGGGACAGGGACCTGCTCGGGCGCGGGACGAGGGGACGATGGATGGGGCTGTCTGGATGCTCGGTATGTGTTTGGCAGGGAGCTTCAGGCTGGTGGGGAGAACCTGGGCTTGATAATTTAATAAGCCTTTTCCAGCTTTAAGATAAATTAACATCTGTGGTGTGTTTCAGAGATGTAAAGTGCTGTATAAGTTTTAAGTATCGCATGATCCTGCAGTGCTAAATCATTCTAATGTACTGTGCGAGGTGCGGCAGCTCTGGTTAATTTAAAGGGCTTATTTATGGCTTGGGTGGACAGGACCTGGCAGGTTGGGGTCGGATCTGTCCTTCCAGGGGCAGGAAGCCAGAGGAAGACCTTAGCAGTGCTGTCCAGGGCAGAAGTAAGGTTTTTCTCTTTGGTGTCTCCCATGCCGGGCACATCTGATGCTCAGGAAACCCTTTGGGGGTCCTGCTGGGTGTTCCTGAGCTTCAGGTGGTCCCCAAGCCCCCATGTTCCCAGAGGCTGAGCCAGCCTTTGTGGCCAGGGGTTGGGACCTGCTTTCCCTGAATGGTGCTGGTCCCCTTTGCCCAGGCAGCACCCAGAGGCACCCACAGCTCTTGCGCTGGCTGGCACACGGGGAGCACGGAGGGGAGATCAAAGCAGGCAGATAGTCATGTTACATGCAGAAATGAAAGCTTGGGATTCTCTGAACCTCTCCCCGCAAAGCCCAGGGCTGCCTGGCTCCTTGGTAGACTTAGAAGGGACTTACTGGTGGCTGCTGTGCCCTGGGGCTGGTTTCCGTTCTTCCTCGGGAGATCCTGGAGTCCTTCTGAGCCACTGGGCAGCAGCCCAGCAGCTCTGCGCTTTCTGCTTGCTTTTATTTCCCTCTTCCCACACACTGGTGTGTGTGGGTTCAGACCGGACGGGAAGGCGCAGAGATGTGTGTCTTGGCATGGGCTGGGGTGGTTTTGTGTCTCCTGTGCCCAATTATGGATGGAAGTCACCACACCAAAGCCTTTGGGGTTTTTGCCAAGACCCAGTAGAGCTGATCAGCCTCCACTTTGTGGTGTCCCCTCCATGAGTTGCTGGTCCCGTGTACTATGGAACATCCCATGTCTGTCTGGTGGCATGTGCTCCCACCTGATCTATGGTCTTCCTTGATTTCCACCTCCCTCTCCTCCAGAGCAGGTCTTTGGGAGCATAGGCAAGGCAAGGGCATTGCAGTGGGGTGGAGACCACCTCTTTCTCCTGACATTTTGACTTTTCCCTCTCCATTCCAGATCCCCCAGATCAGCTATGCCTCTACTGCGCCCGACCTGAGTGACAACAGCCGCTATGACTTCTTCTCCCGTGTTGTCCCATCTGACACCTACCAGGCCCAAGCCATGGTGGACATCGTCAAAGCCCTCAAGTGGAACTACGTCTCCACCTTGGCCTCCGAGGGCAGCTATGGTGAAAGCGGCGTGGAGGCCTTCATCCAGAAGTCCAGGGAGGATGGTGAGTGGGTTTCTCCCGGGATGGGAGCTCGGTGTGGGCTTTGGAACAGCTGGGGCTGGAGGAGAAAAGGCAATGGATGGGGATGGAGGGATGTGTCTGGTTGGACTTCTTGGTCTCAGCTGGAATGTGGTTGCATTGCATGAGTAGGGGTTGATGGCATGATTTGGGAGATGCTGCTGGGACAGTGTGGGTTTTGGGGCTGCTCTGCTGATTGTAAGGACAATGTGGTGTCCAGCAAGGATCCAAGCTGTCCAGCAAGGATCGGGACCAACAATCCCAAGCTGCCTCTGCTTTGCAGGGCAGGCTGCTTTATTGCTGCCAGCTCCTTTTGGAGAGCATCTCAAGATCCTGTTCCCTGCTCACCAGGAGACCTTGGATCTGCCGAGCTGGTGGCTGCAGAGCCGGTCTAACCCCCTCCCTCTGTGGCTGAGCCACGGCGCTGGGCGCGTTCCAGAAGAAAAGACTTTTACAAATACTCCCAGGTTTTAACAGAAAATAAAGTTGGCACCAACGCACGCTTCACCCAATTTTAGTGGAATTATCCCCGAGGGCAGGTGCTTTAACTTGTCTATAGGCTTTGGACAGGCGGAAAGTCCGTGCTCAGCAAAACTCTTTGGGAGGATTTGTCTGGAGCCAGAAAACGTTTTGCTGACGGGAGCGCTGGGATGCTTAAGGGGGGATTAGCAGCCTCGGGAGCGGCGGAGGAGCTCGTGGGTACCCGCTGGTGGCTGAACATCAATCCCAGGACTGGCTGGGATGGGGAGGACCCCTGCGTGTTGCTGTTGTGGGTGCTATTACTGTGAGCCCGGAGCCACCCCGGCACCCCACAGAGGGACCGGCACAGCACTGGGGTCCCTCCTCACTCCGGCATTGCTTCGCCTCCGCGGCATCGTGTGCACGGGGTGAGACGGGAGCTAAAGAGTGTTTTCCGAGGCAGTTAAAACCCTGCAGCGCACAGGCTGCTGCCTATTACTGGCTTAACTGTATCTGAATGGCACATTAAGTTCTGGCAAAATCGGTGGGACACCAGCCGATCTGGAGCTAGTCAAACTGTGTTATGGCCTTATAAATGGATAAAGGGAATAAAAACTTCTAGGTGACGAGCTCCTAATCAAAGCCCTATAAATAGGAACAGCGTTAATTCTGTCTCGCGCGCGCGCCCTGGCACTGGGAACCGGCTGTGCTTTTAATATGCAGAGAAACCCATCTGGGGATTCAACCTGGAATCCGCTCTTCAGGATTTTAACTTGAAAAGCAGAATATTTTCACGGGGCTGTGGTTTCGCAAGGAGGAGTGCGTGGGGATGCTTCGGAGTAGGCGGGTGCGATGCTTGCTGTACGGCGGAGGGTGGGACGTGCCGCGCGTGTGCCCCGTGACGGGGATGCGGGTGCCAGCGGTGCCGGGGTGCCTGCGCTGAACTGGGGTTGTGTGTGCACCCAACCGGGTGGGACGGCGAGCGGCTGCGGGGGATACAGGGGGATGCAGGTGGGAAGGTGCCGTCGGGTGTGCGTGGGTGGCCGGGAGGTCCGGGGGGGAGCTGGAGGGGGTACCCCGTGGCATGGGGTGCCCTATGGAAGTGCTGTGAGCAATGGGCTGACTTTATGGCCGCTAACCCTATGGGGGTTTGTAAATGCTAACAGCAGCCCCAGCTGGCTAGTGGTGATAACGAGATTCTCGTCTGAATACAGGAGGAATAAGGGAAAGCAGCCTTTTGTGGGGGTGGAGGGGCATTTTTGCATTCTTAAGTGTTTTTCCACCCTGAAATGGGAGTTTCCTTGCCCGCCTTGGGCCCGCAGGTCCTGCCCTGCGAGGGTGCCCAAGGGCAGGGCTGATGGGACAGCTGGGTGACACGGGGAGGTGACAGTAATATTGGGTTAAGTAGCTTCGTTAGCCCATGCCTGGCCCTGTTGTGGCCCTTATCCTGCAGCAAGCACGGCCGGAGGATGCTCTGCCACCCCATCCGTGGCCGCTGCTGCCCTGGGGGTCCCGGTGCCGGGCTGCACGTGGCCGGGAGGAGCGAATTGATGCACAGACAGGATTCAAACCCACGCTCCTCCTCCATTAAGCACCAGTAAGGAGCAGTTGTCGTGACTGGTGGTCCCACTGCAGCACGAGCACTTCTTCTTTGAGATACCTGTGGTTACCGCAAATTCCTCTAACCAGGTGGTTAATGATATGACGGTGTAATTGCAGAGTAAACGAGTGTACATGGAGTCGAAATGCACGCGTATTAATCTGGGGCTGAGGCAGTCCTGTAATTTGTGTATCCACATAACCCGACGATTATGTGCATTAGTGATAATTTAGTTATCAAAAAGCATAATTCCACTGTAATTGCGGTATAACAGCGGCGTAAGTGCAGCCCGTGCGTTATCAGCAGTAACGCTGCTTCTCTGCTCGCGCTGCAGGAGTACGTTTCTTTATAAGAGCCGTCATATATCAGCCCGAGCGCGGGGGCCCGGGGAAGCGGCTCTCCCTTGGGTGCCTGGGTGGGCTCCGAGCTGCTCCCTAAAGCATTTCCCCTGGGATGGAGTGCTGGGGGTCAGCCTCGCTCCTTCCCCCGTGGAAAGCAGCTCCGCAGCTGTGAATAACAGCGTGGTTGGAACAAGAATGTGTTTTTTCTCTTTTTTTTTGTGGTTTTTTTTTTGTTTTTTTTTTTTTCTTTGAAAATCCCCCAGCCTTGCCCCCTGTGGTGGCCACTGCAAGGCCGGAGGAAGAGCTGGGCTGTGCCTGCTTCGCCTTTCAGTCTTCCCCCATAAAAACGGCTCTGCTGACACCAAATACCTTTACACCAGCGCGGAGCCACTGGGAATGGCTGAAGGATCCATCCCTTTCTTTTTCAAGCTGTTTGTATACACCTAGGTCCTGCGATTTATGGCTGCTTCAAGGTGCCTTCAGCCTCTCGAAGTGATGTAAAAGGGCTGTCGGTTGACTCAGGATCTGGCCTCTGCGTCGGGCTTGCCAGCGGTTTGTCAAGCGGCATAGTTTACCCGTGCCGGGGTATTTACACCGGGGGAAAGAGCCAGCCGACTCCAGGATCGGGGTGAGCATCTCCCTGCTCTCCTCCCGCACAGCGCTCCGCTTCATTTTTCATGCCAAGCCTGAGTCTTCAGAGTCGGTTTTTATTTCCATCAGGCAATAATGCTCATTGCTGTAGTTAGCAGTTAGCATTCAAGCTGTTTGCTTTCTGATGCATTATCAACTTGACCTTCAGTTTCAATTTTTAGCAAAGCCTCACGTTAAAGCCTTTTCCGCTGCAGTGGAAAGTGCTTCTGCTCAAGGTACAAACGGAGCCCCTCCGCCGCGGGGGGAGAAGAAACTCGCCCTGGGGACAGGTTATTCTTGCAGCCGGGGCTGGCCCTGGGCTACCGAGACAGACTGACCTGGGTGGGCCATTATATATTAGATATTGCAATTACTCTGGCAGTTATGCTGTTAGCCTCTGGTCATCGCTGGTGGTGGCACCAATGGCCGGACAGTCCTTTTTCCCGAGAGTGAAGGTTTTCTGGGTGTTAACATTGTAAAGATGTTGTGTCTGCAAAGGATGAATTTTCTTTGGCCATATTGAAGTGTTTTCCGTGCTCCCCCAAAGCATCCTGCAAATGCCGCGGATGTCGGCTGTATTTACACCTCGGCACCAAGGCGCAAGGCAGGGCCAGCAGCGGGGTGTCCCCGGCGTCTCCATCGCCTCTTGTACAGCATCTCCCCGTGACCCTGACCCATGGCATTCTTTCAGTGGGCAGATCCATCCGCAGTCCTTGGGGCTCTGCGTGCGTTGACATCCCCGCTGTCGCCGAGCTCTTGGAGATGAAGTATTAGATTTATGTTTATGTAATTTAGCTGGTGAGCGCGGCATGTTATGCCACGCGTCGTAATGTGCAGCACTCGGTTTTGTGAAGAGGGTAATATTTCCAGCCGAACGCAAGACTCCTTAGTCATGTGCCTGGATCAATTTTTACGCTGTCATTTCCCCCCTCTATCGTTTTATCCTTCGCTGAGTTCTCTACATTTTTAGTTAAGAGGCTGATATATATTTGTGATGCATTTGTTCATCCCCATGTGACATTCGTGGCTGTCTCTGTCTGGTTTTAGCCGGGTTCATTACTTTTGGTTGATGCATCAGGATGTCACCCCCAAAAAGCCGCTCCCAAGTCTTAAGGCATAAGCAACCATCGAATACGGCTTTACAGCAGATTTATATATGCAAACCTGGAGCTTGCTAATCCTGGTTCATTGCTGGCCTTGGGGATCGTCCCATCCTTACACCCTGCGGATGCCGTTCCTGTGGGAGAGCTGGAATAGATGGGAGGATGATGCTGGTGGGTACGTGCCCCTGGTGCATCCCGGTGCTGTTCGCAGGGAGTTTTTCTGCCCTCCCCAGCAAAGTGTGGAGGAGTTAAAGCGAGTGACCTTCAGGCCTGTGACAGCGAGGTGTGACGAGCGGTAGGGCAGAGCAGGGCTGGCGATCCAGCTCCCTTTCATCCCCGAGGACGGCTGTTCTTGTGCAGTCAGCACTCAATTACCGCGGCTCACCGGAGGGCTGTTATTTGCTGCCAGCGTCTCAGCTCCCCAGCCAAATCCTCCCATTCAGCAGCCGGCACAGAGCTCGATGGTTTATTTTTTTTTTTTTTGTGGCACGATGCCGAGAGCCTGAAGAGTCCCCGCTCTGCGGGAAAGCTGGGTTTTGGGTGAATCTTCTCCTGCAGGTGTTTTCTGGCCGATAACACCGCGGGTGGTGGTATCTCTTTTCCCTGTGGGGCTCGAACGGAACATCTCTGAGCAGGTCCTTTCACAGCGTGGCTCAGGAAGGGGCCCTGGCACCCGCGGGCCAAAATCATGGTTATACCCATCCCCTGAGCTTCTGTGCTGGTCTCTGTCATCTCGTTCCCTGCTCAAAAATCAGCGCCAGCTCTTGCGGGATGTGGCACCTCTTTGCGCTGGATGGGGCAGCCGGAGGGACACGTCCGGTCACCGAGGCTCTGCTGCCATCGCCTCTTTGGCTCCTGAAACTCTTGCAGGCTCCTCAGAGGCAGAAACCACATTTCCTGGGTTATTTTCCTATTTCTTTCCCCCCCACCGCTTCTTTTCTTTTTGCTACTGTCACCACTGTATACCCCAATACAGCCTGAAGGGAGGCGTGCCTCAGTTTCCCCACCTCAAAACCTTCCCTGCCCTTGAGCTGTTTCCTGGTGGATGTGAAACGTCCTGCAGGCTGAGACTGGGGAGAGCCAGAGCTGGACTGGGGCTACTGGGCTGGGGAAACCCTCCCTCCAGCCCCAGGGCTTGCTCCGCTTGCTGGCTGAAACCTGCCTGTAAATAACGTTGCCCTCGCCTCTTAAATCTGCTCCCTGTTTCCGTGTCTCGCAGCGCTCCCTTTGTGCGGTGGAAGCCGGGAAGGAGGCGAGCGGGGCCGGACGAAGAGGAGCTATTAGTTGTGGTCGAGGCTGGCGCACGGGCTCTGGCTTGGAGCCCAAAGCTGGGCTTTGGAGGCAGCCCCAGTCGATATCTTGCTCTTTAATATTTTCGGTGTGTGTTTGGGGGGGTGCCTGTGAGCCGGCGACCTGGGCTGGGTCGTGCCAGGCAAATGCCGGTGGGTGTGTGGAGCTCCCGGCGAGGTCTGGTTCGAGACGGGCTGAGATGGAGACGCAGCCCTGGGGGATTGGTGAAGCAGAGAGTGCGTGTGTTTTCCATGATGTGGGTTTGGGTTAGGAGGGACGAGCTAAATTATTATGATAAATGAATGGAAAAAACTGTCTTTGCTCTCAGGACTCCTCTGGCGCTTCAGGCCCCAGCTCCTGGAGTCATGTGATAGGTGGGGGTCTCTGCCGCAGAGAATAAACTCAGGCCGACTTCAGAGACGTGCTCCCTTTGCAGAGCAGTAGACAAGGGAAAGACTGCAAAATCTTGCTATAAACCTCCCCAAAAATCCCAAAGTCTCCTGACTCTTCCCGGTTCAGGGCTGGAGCAGGGTGAGGAGGAAGGAGACGCAGCCCAAGGGGCAGGATGCCCACAGAGGGGCTGCAGGAGCTGGGGGGCTTGACTTGCCTGCCTCCCTGATTAGGTCTCCCTAATCAGGATCAGATTAGGTCGTTCCCGTGGACACAGTCTGAGGTGTTATTGCCTAAGCGAGAAACCTGAATTTTCTGCTCCCTGGCAGCCCACCCGAGGCCCTAGGTTTGAGCTGAAGACTTGTTGTTTCCCCCCCCTTCTTTTCCCCATTGCAAATTCATTAATTACTGATTTTCCCCGGCAATGCAGGCAGTTGAAAAGCAGGTGCAAATTGCTCAGATTCATAATGTCTGATGAGATTTCAAAACACTGAAGAGCAGCCTTTGAGCCGGTTCCAGGGATGAGGAAGCCGGTTCCAGGGACAAGGCAGGTGGCAAGTGCCAGGAGCCTCCGGTGATGGGGACGCGTGATGCAGAGCCCAGGGCACCCCAGGAGGGACCTGCCATTCCCGAGGTGGGACCAGGCTGCAAAAACGTGGGGGTCGGGGAGCTGCCATCACTCCCTGCTTTGCGTTCCCAGGAGGGAAGGGGTGAGATGCCCACTGTGCCGTGAAGCGCAGGAGTCTATGAGCTGAGATCTGGCCGCACCAGGGGATGTGTTGGGGCTGGTTTTGGGTGACAGAGGCGGGTTTGTGTCCCCAAGCACACCTGAGCGGTAATGGAGGTGCTTTGCCCAAGCAGTAGGACTGGGACTGGTGGGATATCGCAGCCTTCATGCCGGATAATCCGGGTATCACTCTCAGGGCTCTGCCACAGCAAAGGAGGGATTAGAGCCACCTGTGATGGGACCCAGGTGACTTGCTGGTGCTGCCGTTCTCCCTTGGCTCATGCCGTGGCACGGGGCTGTTTCCCTGTCACATCGCTCTCCCCAGCCTGGCTTATGTGCAGGTGCCCATGGGATGTCGGGAGCCTTCCCCAAATTGCAAAGCCACTTGTTGCTGCGGTGTTGAGGACGGACAGACGGGTGGGTGGGTGGATGGACGGACGGCTGGATGGTGCAAACCCTCACCCTGTGCAGGACATCCCGTGCTCCGTGATTAGAGAGACCAAAGCACACCGATGCGATGGCACAGGAGCTTTGCCTCTGCGAGGCCACGGAGCCATGTCCCTAATGACTTCTCCTCTAACGAGTCGGTTCCTGGAGGCTTTGAAGTGACACAAATAATGAATCCCGGGGCAGGGGAGCAGCCAGCCGCTCGCCAATTAAGACTCTGAGCTTGGGAATCTCATTTAAATGGCTGGGGTGAGGAAGGGAAGGCCAGGAGCGTGCAGGGGAGCCGGGCGGGTGCTGCTTGCAGAAGCTGGGCTCTGCAGAGCCCAAGCCCCTCCTCGGGGTGCCCAGGGCTGCCCGGGGAGCACGTCGCGGTGGGGGGGGACATATACGTTGCTGTTCCCAGCATGGTTGAGCCGGACCCGTGCTCACCCAGTGCTTCACAGCCGCCGGCTCTGCGGGGAGCCCCGGCAGAGCACTCCCTGATTGATGGTGTACGTTAGCGACAGCAAAAGCTTATTATCTACCTGCAATCAAGAGGCCACTTCAACATCGCGCTTCCCGGAGCAGCTGCGCTCCCACCGAGCCCGTAATGGTGGAGATTAAACCCTGACCTGTGTTTGACAACACGCGTTAACCCCACCTTAATGAGGAGAGTCCCTGAGGCCCCCGGCGAGTGGCCAGCAGAGCCGTGGGGATGCTGGGGGAGGCTGAGATCCCACCAGGCTGGGGGAGATGGCGGTGGGAGGGATGCAGCCATGTGCCTGAGGATGGTACGGGCAGCGGTTTGCTCCCGGAGGGCTTTGCCCTGCCCGGGGTGGGGGTGACACCTTTGCAGGCAGGGTTTGCACGGCTGGGATGGGTGCATGGGGCTGTTGGGTGGCACTGGGTGCAGACTCTCGTGGTTTTGCCCCTGGAACCGAGGTGGGACTCAAGTGCAGAGGCATCCCCGCTGTCCTGGCAGGAAGGTGGGTTCACAGAATCACCAGGGTTGGAAGGGACCTCTGGAGATCATCTAGTCCAACCCCCTTCAGGCTCACCTAGAGCAGGTTGCACAGGGTGGTGTCCAAGTGGATTTTGAATGTCTCCAGAGTCGGAGACTCCACCACCTCTCTGGGCAGCCTGTGGCAGTGCTCTGCCACCCTCAAAGGAAAGAAGTTCCTCCTCATGTTCAGGTGGAACTTCCTATGGTCAAGTTTGTGGCCGTTCCCTCTTGTCCATTGGGCACCACTGAGAAAAGACTGGTCCCATCCTCCCAGCACCCTCCCTTGAAGTATTTGTAAGCATTGATGAGATCCCCCCTCAGCCTTTTCTTCTCCAGACTAAACAGACCCAAGTCCCTCAGCCTTCCCTCATAAGGAAGGTCTTCCAGCCCCCTGAGCACCAGTTGTTTGCTGGGAGACGAGCATCTGTGCCAAGATCTGCCTGGGTGGGACAGGGCAGCCGCCGCTTTTTCCACTGGGGTGGGCTCGTTACAGTGAGCTCCGGCAGGCGGCAGAGAAAGGGCTGCAAGCGGCAGTGCCGGGCACGCTTGGACACCTCCCGTAATTACGTCCCCACCATTTCACTCTCCCTGTCGGTCTCCGCATCCCCGGATGTGGGCTGCTGAATATTTCATCCTTGGCTCTTCCCAGCAGCCTCCCTGTGAAGCTGCTGGCTCTGCCACCGTGGGACCCGGCTGCCACCACTGCAGGGGCTTGGGCCAGGAGCCAAAAGCAGCTCCGGGTGCTCCTGGACCCTGGGGCTGCAGCTCTGGGTGCCTGGTTGCTTCCCCAGCCCGTGGGAGGTTTGGAAATGGGCTCGAGTTGTGTTTTCGAGGCTGTTTCTTGCTGCGAGCACCCTGCCTCCTGCGCTGCTCTCCGTCCACGATGGTGAGCACGGGACCTCATCTGAGCATCCTTAAATCGAGCACTTGTCTCCAGCAGCTGGTTGTGGGATGCTGCCCCGGTCCTGAAGGCTTACCCACTATTCCTGCTCCTCTTTGGTCCTTTTCCAAAGCTGGAGGAGGAAAGGGGTCCCCATTCCTCACTTTCTGCCTTCTCCCAGCGTCAGACCTTGGCCCGAGTTGGGGAGCGATGCTGCTCCATCCCACAGGAAGAGGAAGAGCAGCTGCCTCCTCCCCATTGCCGCCGCCTCCTCGCTTTGATTTCTTGCTTTAAAGGAGTGTTTTGACTAAATGGATTTTTGCGCGAAGACAGTAGGAGCATGGCTTGGCAAATCCCCCTGTCCGCCGCGGTGCCCGGGGGCCATGAATAATGCAGGTGTTGAGAGCCCGGGCTGCTGCATGCGAGCGGGACCGCTCCGAAATGCGCAGCTCTGCCCACCCCCAGCCACCTGCCCTCGACCCCCCGACCTCTTTTTTTTTTTCATTATTAAGAAGATTTCATTAATTAAGAAGATAAAAACGTTAAGCAGTGGTGCCAGCACTGGTGCATGGGCTGCAGGAGGGTGCTGCGGGAACGTGGGGTTGCCCAACCCTCCGAGGGCTTTTAGCTGGGCCAGGTTTGTGTTATTTTTAAGCCCCGATGAGCTGCGGGGCCCAGGCGGTGCAGCCAGGGGTTGCAAACATCCGTGTCCATCTTCCTGGCAGTTTTCTCCCAGCATCCAGCCACTTTTTTAGGTTGCCATCCCCTCTTTTCCTTCTCGCTGGCCTGGCCGTGTCCCGCTCACGTGCTCTATGCTCTCCAGCCACTGCGTTAATAAGGGTCTCGTTACGTCCTAATTGCCCGTATCCCTTTTTTGTTACATTCCTTGTTAGTTTGATTTAACGGAGCTGCCGAGTAACTTGGTCATTTCTGAATTGCCATCGATTTAGTCTCTTTTCTTATTTATTTATGGGCCCATCTCCTCTGCCACCCCCCCTTCCCATGCGTACAAGAAGATGGTCCCTGCCGCGAGCTCACCCAAGGCCGCTTGCTGCCCCTGCAAGTGCCACGGGATCCAGGGGATGCTCAAAGCCACTGCGAGAGGAATAAAACACTCGTGGAGGACCCCGACGCAAAGCCTTGCTGCTGTCCTAGGAAAGTCTCCAAGCTGGGTTTACTCTGGCCACGCCGGGAAGGAGTCGGTGCTGCAGCCGTCGTGTGCGTGCCCGGAACCCCCATGTCCCTGTGCCACGTGCTCATGGGCACCCACGTGTGCGGGGGCACACGTGGTGGGACACATGTCACGGCGTGTGCCTTCCCCTGCTCACGCGAGCCCCGAGCAGAGCACACGCAGCACAGGAGCCTCACGGTGTTGGTGCCCGGTGGCACGTGGGTGTGCGCTTGTGCCAGCCCCGAGCTGTCACTCGTGTGTGCACACACCCACCCGACTACGCCAGGGCTTTTGGAAGGCTCTCGTGTTTGCAAACTGCTGCTTTTGTTGGATTTTCTCCTTTTATTGCCATGGAAACTGTAATTAAGCTGCACCGGCTCCTTAACCGGAGCACTCGTCTCTGCCGGCACAGCCGGTGCCACCCTGGCCTGGCCGGGGGCTCGGTGGTCACTGGGGCCAAGTGCCCCCCAGGCAGGGACGTGCCCGTCCTGCCGGCGCTGCCTGCTGCTGCCCGTCTCGCCTGGCTGATCTGTCTGTCCGGGAGTCTGTTTATCCAACTCCCTCCTCTCCATCCATCTGGCTCCCCATATGGGAAACAAACAGCAAATTGGCCCAATTTCTTTCCCTAGGAAAAAAAAAACCAAACCAACTGAAAAACCCCCCGTCTCTGTGGCTGGGCTGCAGGGTGCTGGGGGTGGGCGATGCTCCCCCAGCCAGTGGGTGTTTGCCGGGGGCTGCTGTTATCCCCATCCCTGCAACCTCCCTTGCTATGTGCTCGGCACCCATCAGATCCACCCCTCTCTCTGTCCTTAGGCTGCAAGGGGCCAAATCACCCCAATTTTCCTCCAGCCCTGCGGGAGGGAGTGGAGGCCTCCGTCTCGGTCCCTGTCCCTGTCCCCGTCCCGTCCTCCCCCTTCTCCTCGCCAGGGCTGTAAGCTGGGAAATCTCTCCTCGCCACCGTGTGCTAATTACTCTGACCTTTGCTTAAGCTGGGATGTTTTAGTGGCAGGCGAGGTATCAGCCGTGTCATTTACTATGCAAATTGAGACCATCAATTACATCCAGAAGGGCCCGCAATGTTTAATTTTCTCTCCCATCTCTCTTTTTATTGGCATCTGCAAAAATGCAGGAGCAGGAGGGCTCGGGCTTTTCGGAGCTGGCGGCTGGGAGCCCAGCAACCTTGTGTGGGGACTCTTCCAATTGCCAGCCTGCCCGTGTCTCTCTTAATTTTAATTAGCTGCTTTTGCCATCGCCCCGTGGAAAGCTGGGCTGGGAGCTCCGCCGGTGCTGCAAGGATGGGAATAAAACCCTTTGCAGGGCCAGGCTGCTGTCTCGGGGGTGAAGGGCTCGTGCCGGGGCTGCAGCCCATCGCCTCCCCTTCCCACGGGCCGTTTTTGCCGGTATTTGACCATTGCGTGTGCAGAGCCCTTTGTAAAACCCAGTCCTGGGCTGGGGAGGGGCTGGTGTTCGGAGCTGGCTGGAAAACCCTCTCCGAGCTGCCGGGATGGGACCGTGTGTCTGTCGGGGGGGACGGGGCGTGATGTGGTTGTGGCTCGAGATGACAGGTACTAAGCGGAGTGGGTGGAAGGCAGAGATGAGCTACGGAGATGCGGGATGGGAGGGAAGGTGGCACAGGAGGGCTGAGTTGGGGGACAGAGGAGGGGTGAAGGCAGCGACCTGGGAGAGGGGGTGTAAGGGGAGGGCTCGGGTGCGTATCCGGGGGGGCTGCGTGGTGGCCAAGGGGAATCTGAGGGTGGTGGGCTGCGGGGATGGCACGGTGCCGTGGGAGATGGCACGGTGCTGAGCCCCTCGCCGGGGCGGGAGTACAGGTGAGCTGGGCAGCCCCCGGATTGCCTGTCGTGCGGGTGAGGAGCCCTGCGAGAGGGGCTGTCCCCAGGGGATGGGGACTGGCGGGGGTGTCTCAGTGCCGGGGCTCTCTCTGCCGCAGGAGGGGTGTGCGTGGCCCAGTCCGTCAAGATCCCACGGGAGCCCAAGCCGGGAGAGTTCGACAAGATCATCCGCCGCCTCCTGGAGACCTCCCACGCGCGGGCCGTCATCATCTTTGCTAACGAAGACGATATCAGGTGCGGAGGGGCCAGCCTGGCTGGGAGGGGAGGCTGGAAGCCGGGGGGGGGGAAATGCACTCCAGGGCACCCGCACCGAGCCCAATGTGTGCTCTACGCATGCTGCTGGCCGGGACGTGGGATGCGGGATGCTAATGGCAGGAGACAGGCACTGTGACAGGAGCCGACAGTGCCTGCAGCGTGCATACGTGTCTGCAACGCGGCGTAGATCTGTCGGTAACGTGGATCAGACGTGCCTGCGTAGCTGCCTTTGCAGCGGGGAGAGGATGCACCTTGCAGCGTGGCACGGACGCATCTGAAGCAGGGACCCACCAGGAGTGACTCCGGAGCGGCCGCCTGGCACGTTGCTGCCGTCAAACCACAGCAACGCAGAGCTCGAAGGAGGAAAAATCCGCTTTCTCTTGGCTTTGGAAACCCCCGCTGTCACGAGCCAGCTGCTTCACGCTGCTCACGGGTGGCTCAGAGCTGGCGCGGGGGCTCGCCGAGCACCGGGCATGGCAGGATCCGGGCGCCGGTTCTGCTTTGCTGTGCAACCTCAGCCCCCAGCGTGGAAGAGGAATGGGTCCAGGGGGTCCTTTCGGGGATCCCCCCTTGCCGGCCCGGCAGGGCTGGGGACGCAGCCGCGCTTCGAGGTGATGAGCTGCTCCGCAGGCGAAGCGATGGCTTGCGGCTCCCGTTGTTTACGGAGCAGAATGATTCACGTGGAACTACCCCTGATTTCCTAAGTATCTAATTTATTAATCAGCAAACATTATGTAAATGTGGGTAAACTGCGATTTGAAATCAGTTTACATCAGATGTGCAAACGCTCCGAGTTTCTTTTTTCCTTCCTTAATAGAAATGTCTGCAAACCTGACATTTACGCGGGCGTGTGGTGAGAAACGGGGGATTTACCTCGCTGTGTAAATGGCAAACCCCATTAACTGGGGTTTGTAAACATTTACCCATCCAAATAGGATTACATCCCATGAACAGTGGTTTACGCACACCCACCTCGTGCCGGGTACGTGTGGATTTACCCCGGACGTGGAGAATGCCGTGATCCCGACCCTCGTGCCAGCTTGGGCTGCGGAGCCTGGAAGATGGTGCGCTGCCTTTCCCGAAACGTGCAGGGCCGTACTGCCGAGCAAGACGGTCCAGGGATGGAATTTCTGCCTGGCTCAGATCGGGTGTAAATCACCCATCTCACAGGAACATCCTTGATTTATCCCGGGGAGATCCTGCCCTGCACAAGGACTGCGGGCAGCTGGAGATGCTGCTTGTGCTCGGAGCGGGACATGGGCTTTGCTGACCTCCCCGGGAGCCTGGGGCAACCCGGGATGAGCACGGAGCAGCCGGCACAGCTTCCCGGCTGCTTGCTGGCCCCGCGGCTCCCAGAGCACGCCTGCCTCTTCCTGTCTTGTCTCTACTCTCTGCTCGATTTGTATGGGTTTGGGTTTGGTTTTTTTTTTTCCTTATTACGCCTTTCAAACACCATCTGGACTTGAAATGATCAGCTCCCGACGGCGGGGGGTGAGTCACAAACCTGCCTCCTCGCTGCACGGGGAGACGGGGAGACAAAGCTGCCCTGGGCCCCGCTCCCACGGGACCGGGGACCCGCACAAGCCCCCGAGGGGACAGCGAGCCCTGGGGAAAAAAAGAGCCCGGAGGGTCGGCTCCAGGAAAGCTCCCATCCACTACTAAGATTTTCTGAAACTGGCTGGTGCCGGTGGAGCGTGCAAGCGTGTGTGGCTGAGTGTCTGGCCACGATGAGGGATGCTCAGCAGGACGGATGGCATCTCCGGCTCCCCACTGCTGCTCAGCTGCCCAGTTGAACCCAGTTTAGGTCTAGCCTGGGCACTGGCAGCACTGGCTGGTTCTCTCCTGTGGCTTGCAATGATGATCGGAGCTGAGAGCCCACACGCGCTCTCTACTGCTGCTGCTTTTCCTGCCTGCTGCGGCATAACCTGATTTTTTTTTCCTAATGTTGGGTAATTAAGGGGGAAATTCAATTACCAGTCAGCAAATATGCAAATGAGGTGGGAGAAGCAGCCTGTGTGCCTGGGCTGGGGAGGACAGAGGGTGCGGGAGCTGAGCAGCACGGTTTGGTCTCATGTATCCATATGTACCGGGTCGTGCATGGTGCCTGGGACCGACCGAGCGCCTGGAGCAGGAGATGCAGCCAGGGCTGAGCCCTGCCCCGTGCCAGCATCCCTGCTTCCATGGGGCTGGGCATGAAGCCGGTGCCCTGGCCCCGCGGTGCCGGCGAGCACCAGCGCCTGTCACTTCTCTCCGCAGAAGGGTGCTGGAGGCGGCCAAGAGGGCGAACCAGACGGGACACTTCATCTGGATGGGCTCAGACAGCTGGGGCTCCAAAATCTCCCCGGTCCTGCACCTGGAGGAGGTGGCCGAGGGCTCCGTCACCATCCTGCCCAAGCGGGTCTCTGTCAAAGGTAAGGGGCTGCGCTCGGTGGGTTCCCCTGGGTTGGCATCCCCTTAACCGCAAGGTTTTGGCTGTGAAAGGCTCTGTGTTTTCCAGTGGGTCTTTCCTGAGTGGATTTTCCAGCCTGCAGCTTTGTCCGAGTGGTAGCTTGGACACAAACCCACCACACTCTTGCGCATCCATAGACCCCATGGCTCACAAGACCCTCCTTCCCCTCTGCCTGGGGAGTTTTGGGCCATGTTAAGCATCTCTCTGCCATCCCAGAGACTTATCCCCTCTGTCCCCTCTTCCCTGGGCAGGTTTCGATCGCTACTTCTCCAGCAGGACGCTGGACAACAACCGCCGAAACATCTGGTTTGCTGAGTTTTGGGAGGAAAATTTCCACTGCAAGCTGAGCCGGCACGCGCTGAAGAAGGGCAGCAGCATCAAGAAGTGCACCAGTAAGAGCTGTGGGGACGCTGCGGGCGCGCGGAGGCTCGTGGGTGTGTGTTGCTGGGGTGCACGGGGACGTGAAGACGATGGCAGAGAGCCCAGGGCAGGCGTTAGAATAAGTTTCACTTGCTTTCCCCTTACGGCCTTTCGGCTCAGCCACGTCCTTTTTGCTCTGGAGCTGCCAGCCCGGCTCAAGGCGGTTACGCGGCAATTAATGCTCCGTGCGTGGCGATCTCGGTTGCGAGCGTGGGTTTTTTTGGACTAAGCGTCAGCGCCAGGTGGGAATTTGGGGAAGGCTGGAGAAGCGCTGGTACTTCCGCAGCGTGGGGAAGGTGGGAGATGCAGAGCTGCTCGCCTGCGCGGGCACTCGGGTGTCTGCTGGGCTTGTGACAGCGGCGACTTGCTTATAAGTGGACAGGAGCATTGCACAAAAATACTTCCGTGTATCCTGATGTGCTGTGTGTGATCGAGGAAGCGTGTGGAACCTGCTTGGTTTGTGTGTCTGCGACGGCACAGTCCCCGTGCGAAGCTCCCAGGGCTGCTCCCTCTCACGCACGCGTCTTGCACATCTCCCTTCCCTTTCCCTCCTCTTCTGCGGGTACAAAACCATTCAGAACTGGGGGATTTGGGTCTGAACTCTTCATTGTTTCGCAGCAATTTGGACGACTGCCTCTGTCTCATCGTGTGCTTGGCAGAAGCACCATTGTCCCGTGGAAGGCATGAAGCTGCCTGTGCATCCTTGCTCCCTTGCAAGCAGCTCCCCCCTCAGCCGGGCAGGCTGGAAACTGGGCTGGTTGCAGAGACGCGAGCCCAACTGGTGACGCAGGGTCACGATCCAGCTCCTGCTTAGCCGGTGTTGAGGCGGCGGCCGCAGCGTGCCCATGCCCGCGGGGAGGGTGCTGCCCATGGGAGTGCCCGGAGAAGAGGCGATCGCCCCGGGGCACCTGCTGGAGTGGTGTTTGACCGTGTCTCGTTGCAAACTGCTTTGTCGATGTGTCCCTGTGCCATTCCAGGCAGGGAACCTCGTCCCGGCAGAGTCCTAATCCCAGGCTCCCTCCTCACCCCCTCGCGGTGTGTTTTTAGCCATTTCCGGCTCAAAAAGACTTGTAGGGATTAATGCAGTAAACAAGGCAACCGGGGGATCTGTCTTGCTGACAGCGCTGCCGCCGAGGTGATGGTTGGAGGCTCAAGGAGGTGACATGTTTACTGAGAGATGGGAGAGATTTACTGCCTGCCTGGCAGCGGCTGAAGACAGATAACGACGCGGTGGCTCGCAGGCTGCGACGTGGCGGGACTTGGGGATATCTCTGCGTCCCCCCATCCCCTTGGGAGGGACGTCTGTGGAAGCCACAGTGTGCCAGCGGGCAGATGGACCTGGCCGTGCCTGGAATGTTTGATCGTTAAGGGTTGGGGTTTTTTTTCCTCACTTTCACCGCTGAGGATGAGGGGGATGGTGCTTCCACATCCTCTCCTTTGCAGGCATTCCCCAAATGTTCAGCTGATGATTTGGGGACACCTCTCTGTCCCCACGAGGGCTTTCTAGTGCTGCAGCTTCCCCAAGGAGTCTTGTGGCTAAGGCACAGCCGTGAGCTTGGTAAGCGGCAAGGGCGTGCGAGAAAAGTTGCCCGTGGCCTTGGGTAGCTGAGAGCTCCTCATCGCTCCCAGTTGCATCAAGAAATCCCCAGCACCAGGAAATGCATGAGCAGGTCCTGCAGATCGCTGATCTCTTCATCTTCATAGTAATGTAGCATTTAAACAAGCAATATTTCAAGGCCAAGGTATTAGTGGAGGCAGCTGAAACCACGACATGGCAAATGTCCTAGGAACTGTCTTTAAATTATCTGAATTTGTCAGCAAATAAATTATCTTCTGAACGTTTGCTTGGCAGATAAACGCACGATGGAGCAAGTAACCTGCTTGTGCAGATCCATGAGCTCCTGCGCTTTGCACGGCTTATGCAAATGTCCCATTTGGGCCTGGTTTATAGAGGGAATTGTACTGACTTTCCCCATGAGCCTCAGGTTTGGGTACAGAGAAATGCTGGCTTTTGCATCCCAAAAACCAAACCAAAGGGTCCCGCTACCGACCAGGACAGCTCATGGCTCCCGTTCACGTATGGGAGAGCTGGGAGGAAGATGAGGGGTGAGGGCTGGGGTGGGCACCAGGTTTGGGGGTGATTCCCGCTGGCAGCTGCCCGTGTTATCCCTGAGACTAGTCCTAGCGCCCATCAGGACCTGTGCGCACCATCCCCAGTCTGTCCTGCTGGGACCAGGATGAGGCCAGGACCTGTCTCCCAGCTGCTTTTCCAGTAGGATCTCCTCAGCATCCTTCCCCACCTCCAAGCTCCCTCCGCCAGGCTGTGTCCCCGACCTTCCTGGGTTGGGCAGGTTCCCGGAGGGCAACCAGCCCCTGCTCGTGCCCGGCCAGCTGGGCTGGAAAGGATCCTGCCAGCCGCCGCTTCGTTAATAATTCACACACGTGCGGATGCAGACGAGGAGGTGCTGGGGTGCTGCGAGTGGAGATGGAGGAGGCGATGGCAGCACCGAGTTTGCCGGGCCGATAGGGTGGCAAGGCCAGGAGGACGGGGCACAGCTCGGGGCTGCGTCCCCCACCGTGACCCGCATGGGGACCGCAGGATGCTCCCAGGCCCTATGGGCTACTCTTTTTCCAGAAGAACTAATTAATGGCCTTCATTTAGCAGGGCTGGATGGTAACTCTGCTTTGAAGCAGGGCTGGGGATTTCTCTGTGCGCTCACCTCTGCGGAGAGATGCAAAACAGCAACGTGGGCGGAGGGGAGAGGAGCTTTTATTTGATTTTCCTTCTATATTTGTGATTCTTCATATTCTTTTCCCTTTTTGTTTTGCTTCTCTCCGGTCTCTTCTTAGTATGGGGTTGTTTTTTCTGTGGCACTGGCTGTTTTCCAGCACAGCGTGCCCCAGCCAGGCCAACGGGGGAGGATTTGCATTGCTCGCCTGGTAGTTAAGATGATAAAAGGCTCCTGTTGACCGAGGCCGGGTCTGAGCGGGCAGGAGTGTCCTGGCAATGCCTCTGCTCGGCTTTCCTTCACATCCACCGGCTCTCCAAACGGGCACTGCCAGCCTTGCTGCAAGGGCGGCTCAAGCCCTCGTTGCAGAGAGATGTTTGCAGCGAGCATCCCTCGTGGGGGGACCAGTCCCTGCTCACCCAGCCCAAAAACGCTACGATGGGTGCTGGGTCCTGCTGCCAGCACCCATGAGATTCAGAGATTCAGAGGTGACACCGTCCCCCAGCTCTCCGGAGCAGTACTGTGAGCGATTTTGATTAACTCCTGCCCAAAGCTGGTGCCGGCGATGTGATGGGAATTGATGCTAATCCAGTCTCATCCACCGCTTGAGAAGATAGCTGCGTCTGTCCTCCGAGGGGTGCCCGCAGAGGCTCATCACGCACTTGAAAATTAATTATCAGCCCTGTAGAAAGCTGCACGACCCTGCTATTATAATCAGTGGGGTCACATCCCTTTTGCAGCCCTAATCTACTGCGAGTTTGGCGGAGATTTATTGTCTCCATGTCGGGAACAAGCCTCGGCTTTCTGCACCGCATTGACCCTCTGCGCACCAGCCTAATTCCCATCTGCAAAAAGCAGCTGGGACGTGGGACAAGGTGTGCAATGGACCAAAAGTACCCAAAAGGTGCCCAAAAGCCCCGGAGACCTCTGCTTCCCTGCAACGGCTCAGCTTTGGCACTGGAGCTGGCTTCTCCCACCGCACCGGGCTGATGCTGCTCATTACAAGCCAGAGGGATGTTTGGGAGGAAAATCCAGCCTCCGCAGCCTGCGTTAGCACAGCGGGTTGTATTTTACTTGCTGGGACCTGTGTGGGATTTGAGGTGCCTGCTAGGAAGCCGAGGAGCTGGGAAGGGATGAGTCCTGGTTCCCCTGTGTCCCCTGGGCTCAGCAGGCTCTGCGGGGCGGCAGGACGGTGCCGGGGGTGGCAGCGGGGCTGGGACATCCCCGTGGGCTCAGTTCTCCTGGACAGTCTAGCACACCCTATTTTTTAATGGGTAATTATCTTGACAAGATAGAGTGGCTTGTCTGCGCCTTGCGAGATGAATGCAGGGAAAAACCCAAAGTTGAGGGAGAAGATTAATAGCCCTTGTCAATAATGTGGAAGAAAGGATAACTTGACGGGTTTCGCATGAGTAATCTCCACGTAGTCCAAAAGTATTTTTATAACTTTGAAGGATGAGCTATAAATTCACCTCCTTGATATCATCTTTTCTTGTTGGTCAGTTCACTATCAGTTTGCTTTAGTGTCTTGTCAGTGGCACGTTTCACTCTCCGTCCCAGCCTGGGGACGTCACCACCCGGCGGAGATCTGCTCCACATCCAGCACTGGCTTCGTCCCACCTTCCCGCAGTGGGGAGGGAGGGGATCAGCGACCACAGCTTGCCTGTGCCTTTTCTGTCCCCATCCACACAGGCTCTGTGCCCTGGTCCCCTGCAGTCACCGTGAAACCCCACCTTGCATGAGGGAGCATCCGTGCATGGTGGAGCCAGAATTAATTTTGGAAACCCTTGAATGGCTTTCTAGGATGCCTCTGCCTCTCCGGAGGATGACGGCCGTGCCTTCGGCTCCCTGAGAAACCCTCCTTCCCTTTCGCTGTTGCCGAAGGAGCTGTGGCCTGGCGGGGTGCCCAGCTGTGCCACAGAGGCGGTGATGGAGGTGCAGAGGCCGTGGCTCTCCAACGCGGCATCACCCCATGGGAGATGCTTTCTTAGCTGTAATTAACAGCGTGCTACATTAATCGGTGTCTTTTGCTAAATGATTAACATGTTTCTAGTCCCATTAAGGGCAGTTATGACAGGAGAGGCGGGCAGCTGTTGCTGGTAATTACCAGATCCTTGCAGGATCCTGCAAGCTGGGATGGCCGTGGAGGCCGCGAAGGGCTGTGGGGTCAGCGGGATGGGAGGGTGGCAGGGGGTGATGAGGGGAGCAGGGTGACGGGAGGCTTCGGGAATGTGATGGAGCACACGCAGCCAGTGATGGATACTGCCTGGGCAGTCCCTTGATGCTGCTGATAGACACTGAGCCGGTGGGAGCTCCTGGCCAGATGAAGGAGGTCAGCCCTCGGGGGTGAGGATGGGATGTTGGTCACAGCTCAGCTTGCGTCCTGCTTGGGGACCTGGGAGTACGGGGATGTCCCGTGGCACTGGGATGTGACATCCCAAGGGGTCTTGGAAGCACAGCTGGGTGTCAGCACCCACAGTTTCAGAACTACATTACAGGGAGGTTGGTTGGGTATTTCCCCAGTGAATGTGTTTCTTGGCTGCACGTCACCCTCCTCCTGCCCGCAGAGGCCACCCCAAACCTTCCCAGTGTGCTGCTCAGAGGGGCTGGGGTGAGTGCCACAGCGTCCCCCCAGCTGTCCTTCCTGACCTGTCCGGACAAGGGACACGCAGGTGATGAGAGGACTTTCGGCTGGCGGAGAGGCTCGAGCCCTGAGCCCCGGCAGCGCAGACACAGCCGATGGCTTGGGCTGTCCCTGCGAAATACATCTGCGATGTGGTGGATGTTCTGGGAGGAGTTTGGGGTTGTTTGAGATGCGTTTCTGCCCTGCTGCTCCTTCCTGAGGCATGCCTCGGTAGCATAAGCTTCCCACTGGGATAGAGGTGCCCCGGCTGGCTGATGGGTTTGTAGTTTTGGGAATGGGGTTGGAGTTTCCAGCTGCTTCGGTCCAGAGCGGGCTTCTTTGCAAGAGTTTGGCTACAGCAGAAATGTCCCTGCGGGGAACGGCTGGGATGGCAGGGAGGTGGCAGCCCTGCTTTACATGTATCCACAGACCGAGAGCGGATCGGCCAGGACTCCTCGTACGAGCAGGAGGGCAAGGTTCAGTTTGTCATCGACGCCGTCTACGCCATGGGACACGCTCTGCACAACATGCACAAGAACCTCTGCCCCGGCAAGGTGGGGCTGTGCCCCAGGATGGACCCGGTGGACGGCGTGGAGCTGCTCAAGTACATCCGCAACGTCAACTTCTCAGGTCTGTCCGTCCCCGGGGTGGTGGAGAGAAACAGCTCCATGGGGTTGGGTGTCTCAGGTTGTCCCCCGTTATGGGTCACACAGTGGCACCCACAATTTATTTGTGTTACCATTTGGCACCCACCGCGCTGCAAATGCTGGGTGCAAAGAGGGGGTGGTTTTGCAGCAGATCAGCAGATGAGGAGGTCTGAGCTTCCACATGTCCTGGGAGCCTTTGGAGAGTGACCCGGCAGCAATCCTGCCCTCACCCTGCTGTCCTGCCTGCCCGCCCGCTCCCCCCTGCCGCCTCCAGCTCACGGCTGGCAGAGGTCCCTCTGAATCACACTGCTGTGTCCTTGTCTGTCTTCAGATCTCCTCTGGAAATGCATCTTTTCCTCTGCTCCTTCTCCTTAATAAACATTTTCTGTCTTGTCCTCCTTATTACTTCTATTTATCTCCACTCCGTGATCTCTTCTGCAGTGTCTCTTTTATTTATTTTTCCCCCTTGCTTGATTTTTCTCTTCCTTCCTTTCATTAGTATTTATCTGCACAGTTCACTTGATTTAGCTTTAAAGCTTTTTCCCCCTTTCTTAAAAGAAGCAGTAAACCGGCTGGTGTAGCAGCGCTCGGTGCCTGGCATCACTCGGTGATGGCTCCTGGGAGGGTTGGGTGGGACGATACCATAAGGTCCCTGCACCAGCTTGGGTTTCGGGTTGGTTTTCTTTTCCCCAATTCCTTCCTCCACCCTGTGCCCATGCTGGCGTCACCCTGGCAGCTTGCGGCACTCCCAGCAGTGAGAAACTCCATGCCAAGGGGGAAGCGTCAAACCGGAGCCCCCTTCGACACCACCGCCCAGGGCACCCTGTGCTGCTGGGTGCTGCGGGCGCTCAGCCCTCCCTCTCTTGCAGGCATTGCTGGGACTCCCGTGACGTTCAACGAGAATGGAGATGCGCCAGGGCGCTACGACATCTATCAGTACCAAATCAGGAACTCCACTCCTGAGTACAAAGTCATCGGGCAATGGACTGACCACCTCCACCTAAAAGTAAGGCTGGGGGCTGGCTGGAGCCTGTGGTGTGGCCATGCCAAGGGAAGGTCCTGCAGATTTCTCCTGAGCTCGTTGAGGCCATGTAGGGTGTAGCAAACCCAGCTGGGAGCCAGGGAGTCCATGGGTGTAAAGTTAGGGAGCCCATGGTTGCAAAGTTAGGCAGCGAAACTTGGGGGAGTTAGAGAGGAGGGTGTTCCCTGACTACACACTTGTGGTTCAGCCATGGTGACCCACCATCAGCATGTGTGATCATATCCCACGGGCTCTGGGCATCCAACTTTGCAGCCCTGTTAAGGGAAGGAGAAGCCGGAACAGAGCGGAGGGGGTTTTCCCAGGGAAGGAGGGACTTTGTTTTGGGTTTCTGGTGTTGAATCTTTCCAAAAGGCCGATGGAGAGCTTCACCACCTCCCTGTCCCCATGCTGGGTAGGGCTGGGGTCCTTCGTGGGATGTACTGATGGGGTGAGGGGCCAGATCCAGGCAACGCTGCCATGAGGAGAGACAAGCCATCCCCACCATGCCCCAGGGATGCTGGGCAGATGCCCAGCTTGAGTGTCAGTGGGGCCGGTGCCATGTCGCCCTGCAGGTGGAGAACATGATGTGGCCAGGCGGTGGGAGCCAGCTCCCCAGCTCCATCTGCAGCCTGCCCTGCAAGCCGGGTGAGAGGAAGAAGTTGGTGAAGGGCATTCCCTGCTGCTGGCACTGCGAGCGCTGCGATGGCTACCAGTACCAGCTGGATGAGTTCCACTGCAAGCGGTGCCACTTCAACGAGCGGCCCAACGAGAACCACACCAGCTGCACCCCCATCCCCATCATCAAGCTGGAGTGGAGCTCGCCCTGGGCCGTGGTGCCTGTCTTCATCGCCATCGTGGGCATCATCGCCACCCTCTTTGTGGTGGTCACCTTTGTGCGCTACAACGATACTCCCATTGTCAAGGCGTCGGGGCGGGAGCTGAGCTACGTCCTGCTGACAGGCATCTTCCTCTGCTACGCCACCACCTTCCTCATGATTGCTGAGCCCGACTTGAGCACGTGCTCCTTGCGACGCATCTTCCTCGGGCTCGGCATGAGCATCAGCTACGCCGCCCTGCTCACCAAGACCAACCGCATCTACCGCATCTTCGAGCAGGGCAAGAAGTCAGTGAGTGCTCCCCGGTTCATCAGCCCTGCTTCCCAGCTGGTCATCACCTTCAGCCTCATCTCACTGCAGCTTGTGGGCGTCTGCATCTGGTTCATCGTGGACCCGTCCCACTCTGTCATTGACTACGAGGACCAGCGGACTACAAACCCCCACTTTGCCCGGGGCATCCTCAAATGTGACATTTCGGACCTCTCCCTCATCTGTTTGCTTGGGTACAGCATGCTTCTCATGGTCACCTGCACTGTGTATGCTATTAAGACCCGCGGGGTCCCGGAGACCTTTAACGAAGCCAAACCCATTGGGTTCACCATGTACACTACTTGCATTGTGTGGTTAGCCTTCATCCCTATATTTTTTGGGACGTCGCAGTCGGCAGAAAAGGTAAGGGTGGAGGGGAGAGGTCTGGCTGGTGGCCCTGTGGGCTGCAAGGAAGGGGGCTGAGAGAGGCTGACATGTCCTAAGCAAGGAAGGGCGCTTCTCTGTGGTCCTGCTGGCTTGGGAATTGCGGTGGGAAGTGTTGGTTTGCAAACCTCTTGCTCTACTGGGGAGTAGAAACCACTGCCTCCAACCCTGTTTTCCTTTTCCCATTTTTTATGGTTTTCCTCACTCCTCCCTTCCTGGCTTTCCTGTTTCATTTCCTCCATTTCCCTCTGGTTTTCTGTGCCCTCTTGCCCTCGCTGCCCCTCTCCGGACAGGGCGGCCGTGGGCAGCACAGGCTGCTGCCATGTGGGCTGAGGGAGGACAAGTCCCCAGGGCAGATCCGGGTCCCCTGTGTCATTAGGACTATTTCTGCATGGAAAAGGGACCGAGTGCTGCCCAGCTGGCTCCTTTTCCTGGTGCTGAGTCAGTGACGGAGGCTGAAGAGATGGACCTGCCCTCCGAAATCCCCGAGAGCTGGAAGCAGCGGAGGGCAAGGGCAAAGGAGAGGGAGCAGAGCGACCCCTCGGTGCATCCCCTCCCTCACCGGGGCACGTGGCAGCTTGCGGCTTCTCACTCGATTACCGTTTCACTGTGATTTTAATTAACACCTGTGTGTTTGGCAACACGGCGCTGACGACTAATTGCTCGGCTGTGGCGGGCAGGGTGGCACAGAGCTGCGGCAGGGAGGAGCTGAGGGTCTTGGGGTGCGAGCGTCCCCTGCGACTCCGAATGCGACTTTGCGGACAGTGTAGACGAGGCCAGGTCAGGTAATCCCAGAGGTGGATTTGTGCCGTAAAACAACCTGTTTGTCTTCCTCCTCTTCCTCGGCCCCCTGGGCTTGGTGTGGAGGGTGGTCCCGGTGCCGGTAGCCGTGGGAGCGAGGCTAGCCTGGATGAAGCTCTGTGCTCAAGGGAGAGGGAACGAGAACAAAGAAGAAAAAAAAATCTCATGAATGAGACCCAAATCCCCTTTGCCTGCCAGCCAAAACAAGAATCGCGTTTATGTTAAATGCGAACAGCTCATGCCTGCCAGCCCGGAACTGCCTGTGACAAATAAACCCCGGTGTTGCTATTCCCTGGAAATCCCCAGGGTGCCCCACCACCCGGATTCCCTCTCTGGACCCATCCCGACTGGGATAATTTCCCCTGAGTGTGGCCCCGATGATGCTGAGCTGTCGAAGCCACGGCTTTTGGAAACACCTATTGCAAAAAGGGCCGGGGTTGGTTTGCTGCGAGATCTTTTGCTGTGGACACCGGAGTTTCTGACGTGTCCTGGAGAGCTGTCTCTGCTCACAGCATCAAACCCCGGAGCTCGAGGAGGCCGGGTCTGCGCAGGCACCTTTAACCTCGGCTCGGCCAAAAAGTCTCTACCGAGCCAGCCCGCGCTGGCTGGAAGAGTGAAGGAGAATTAAAGGAAATAAATGGAGCCTTTTGCAGCATTTCCATTTTGATGAGATGGCAGGGGAGATACTAACAAGAAAGCAGGTTTTTTAAGAAATTATTGCAAAACAAAAGCTCCCTTAAAGCCTCCTTAATGTGCTCAGCATACTGTGGGTAATAAAGATGGAAATGATAATGATTGTAGATTATGCGCAAGGTTGCTCACCTCTTCACTGCAGCTTGTCATGGGATAATTTAGGGCTGCCGAAAGCTGGCTGTCAAGCAGCAATTCGACAATAGGCTGTGCCTCACTTCGGGGGTTTGTAATGTGCAGGGCTGCTCTGTTATTAGGCTGCTAACAAGCTGATTAGAGGCGGAAAAAGTGATGTTCCCAACTCCCCTTGGACGCAGCTCTCTTTCTCAAAGCCTGCCGCTGCCGTGGCGTCCGCTGAGCGATCCCAGGAGGGGTTTGTGGTGTTTCAGCTCGGCGCTCGGCCGTGCCGCCGGGGGACGTGAGCTCTGAGCGGCTCCAGGCTGTGGCTGAAGGGCGATGGATGCGCTCAGAGGGGCAGCCCGAGGAATCTGGTGCTCAGTGCTGCCTCGATGCTTTAGCTGCTGGTTTGCAGTCTTGGGGAGAAAAAGGTCAAAAATATGGTGTTACGCAGCCTGCACAGAGAAATTGGCTATAAGCACGTCATTAGGATGAAAACCGGGGGTGCTGGCATTGGCATCACCCCGTGGCGGTGCCGCTGCTGCCCGGGATGCTCGACGGGGCATCCCCAGGCTGCCGTGGGGAGGGATCCCCTCGCCTTTGCCCCGTTGCTGCCGGGACCAAGGCCCGGCTGGGCTCCGTGGCGGGTCAACAGACCTGGGACAAGAAAAACCAGGAGTGTTGGCCGGGCTGTTGTTCTCCCCACAGAGCACGGCTGGAGTTTCACTGGAGTCCTGAGGATGCCACGGGGCAGACCCGCGGCTCCAAACAGCGCCCAGCACCTCCGGCCTGACCCCATCCGAGCCTGGGGCCAAGGCTGCCTCATGGTCCGGAGGAGCTGGATAAAAATCTCCATTTTTATTTTGCTTTACCTCGTGCCTACAACTTTGCATGGAGGTGGCATATTATTATAACAAGTCCCCCAAGCCTTTTCTCAAAAGAACCTCTTATCCCTGCCGATCCCAGCGGATTACAGAAATAGCAATAACAGAGGATCTAAAGAAAGAGACAATTTCCTGCGCTGATAAGGCGGCAGCTGAACAGCGGTGTCATTGTCTGGTTCTCTGTTTATCGCATTTGCTTTCAGCCAGGGAAAAGAAGGAGAGAAGAAGAAACGAGAAGGACTGTCCAGTGGTTTGAGCGGGTTTTCCCTTCCCAGGCGCCCGTGGCGGAGCAAAATCTCTCATAGCTGTGTCAGGCCTGGATTTAGAGGAGGGGGTTGCCAATTAATGGCAGAGACTTGCTTTGGGACCAACACAAGCTGTACAGGGCTGTGCCTTGAGCCTGGGCTGCTCCCCCCCGGGGCAGGATGGGCTCATCCAGCCCTGGGGCAAAAGCTGAGCACAGCGCTGGGTTTGGGGACTTGTGCTGGGTCATTTAGGGTTGCTGCGATCCCTCGACGCAGCGTCGTCATCCTGAGTCAGAGACCGGCTACGTTCTTTGATGCCATCCACGAAGCAGCGGACGCTGCGGAACCGGGAGCTGTAAGTTCTGTTATAACGGCAGCGCACAGCTCGAAGGGCTCCGGAGGAAGCTCAAGTGTCGTTAACGGAGGGGCAAAGTGGGGTCCTGGGTTGGAAACCAATTAAGAGAGTAAGAACCAAAATCGTGAGAAATGGTCATTTTTTTGATGTGGCAAAAGGTTAACTGTGCTGTTGCTTCATGGCTGTGTTTAGACTCCGGGCTAAAAATATTTCTCTCTGAGCTGAAAAAAGGGCTTGCTGCAGCGTGACGCGAAGCTGTTGAGGTTAGCGTGGGCTGCAGAAAACGGGGCTGCTTCTGGCAAATGGATCATTAGGGTGAAGGCGGCCCCGTGAGACCCCAAAAGTGCTGCAGGGGTTTGAGGAGGACTAAGAGATGAGGGGAGCATGGGGAGCCTGGAGCTGGTGCCGTGTGGGCTCTTGGCGGAGGGGAGTTCCTGGCGGCACTGGGGACTGGAGCCCCAACCCAGGCGCGGAGGGGGAAGCGTGCCCGGAGACGTCTTGTGTCTTGTCTGAGCTGAAGCTCAGCTGCTCTCTCCCTCTTTGCCGAAACGCCTCCGAGTCCCGAGGCACGGGTGGGAGTCACTGCAGAGGCAGGAAATATGGAAATTGCTGGATTGAAAAGCGAGGCTCCTCGGAAAGGCATCTGCTGAGGACCGGGAGGGCGGGCAGGCGGGGGAGCCGGGGAGGTGAAGGGCTGCGGAGCCTCAACCGTGTCCCACGGGGTGTCACGCTGGTGCCAAGCAGAGTTGTGGCAGTCCCCGGCACAGGGGTTGGGGTGCCTGGAGTTGGTGTCCCAGTGCCGCCCTCATTCCCAGCAAGGCCAGGACACTCGTGGCAGAGTCTGGAGAGTTTCAGTGAGGAAAAAAGAAAAAAAAAAAAGCGCACATATTCTGGCACAGAGATATGTTTTGACTTCCCTTGATGAAATGACATTTTTATTTCCAAAAACTGCCGAGATTGACTGCGTGCATAGAGAGAGAAGGTGGAACAAACAAACCAGCACATGTGACAGCAATAGGTTTTATTCTGGGGACAAACAAAACTTTCCTGTTGACTCAGAGCAAGCTTTGTTGCTTTTTTTTTTTTTTTCACTTTTGGGTTGAGTTGAAACACTTTTGGGCATGTGCGTTTGCTTCTGAAGCAGGAGAAGAGAGTGAAATGTTTCTTTGCGTGTTCACACCTGGGACCCGCAGGTCCTGGGGTGGGATGACAGCACCGGCCGGGAGCTATTGCCTCCCGCTGGCTCTTGCTTACAGGTCGGAGCTGCCTCCATGCACCTTCTCCCCAGGGAGCCGTGTAGAGCCTCTCTGCTCAGCTTCTGTCCTCGGACACCTTTTTGCTCTATTGACAGCAGAAAGCGAGCCCCCAAGTTCAGCGTGTGCAGCTGGGGAGGTGGGGAGCTGCTGCCCCCGCTGATGCTGCAGCCCCCAGGCTTCCCTTGGCTCCTCCGGGTCCTGCCGCCTTGCACGGCACCAAATCCCGTGCGGGAAACAACCGCAGATGAAACCCTGGCCACCATGCTGTGACTGAGCCATAGGGTAAAGTTCAGAAACTGCCTTAAGCTTCTTTCTAAAACCTCGTTAGCAACTTGCCAAACAGCCCCGGTGTCTGAGCACAGCTGGAAAAGGAAAAAAGGTGCGTGCAAAGGCATCCGAAGAGCCAGAGCCCTCTCCCTGCTTAGCCTGGAGAGGCCCAACGAGTGAGCCATGCGGGAAGAGGAGAGGATGCTGGAGAGGACAGAGCCTTGGGCCAGGAGCAGGGCTGCTGCCGGAGCAGGGATGCTGACGGAGGGGTTTGCCCGCCCGGCCTCCCGTGTTGCTCAGGGACGAGAGGTGGGGATGGGCGGAGGGAGGGGGGTCTCTTCGCCTCCCGTTGCCACCTGCTTCAGATGCCCCCGGCTTGCGAGGAGCCTGCCAAACGCCTTCCATAGAAAAATGGATTATTCTACAGTCAGATTAATGGGCTTTCATTTTGCAAAACATCTGTCACTGTTAGTCCTGGACAGTAAGCGTGAAATTAGTTTTGACTGCAGAAAGGCAACGTCGGTGTGTAATATGTGACTTACATGACAACGGCCCAGGGAGCCAGCTGGGGAATGGGAATTACCTGTTGAAGGGAGAAGGGGGAACAGGGGGTGCCCTGGGCCGGGCCCTGGGTGTGGGTGTCCTGGCCGTGCCATCACCGTGGCATCAGAGCTCCTACCCTGTGGCTGGTGGAGTGTGCTGTGGGTGCTGGGGAGGAGAGAGGGAGGGTGAAGAGGGTGGGGGGCTCCATCTCTGGGCATGTTGTTGAGTTGGGGTGCTGGCAGGTTGCTGCCGGAGCATGCGTGGGTGCTGGGAGGGCTCGGCACACAGGGAGGCTGGGCCAGGGCCCCGAAACACGGGTGAGGGCACCAGCATAGCCTCCCGTGTTTGCAGGTGGGGAAACAGCAAAAGTGAGCTGGAGGCTTCTCCGGGTGCACCTTGGCCCACGCAACAAGTCGAGTCTGATGTTTAAGATCCAACAGTGCCAACATTTCCAACCCTGGCTCCCTACCCCTTCATTTATTTAACCCCAACGTTTCCACCTTCTCCTGTTTCCTCTCCTCCTTTCCAAGCTGACCCTTTCTGGATCCTACAGAGCCGTGGTGGGTCTCAGCTCAATACCTTTGTGTCTTGCAGATGTACATCCAGACCACGACGCTCACCATCTCGGTGAGTCTGAGTGCCTCGGTGTCCCTGGGCATGCTCTACATGCCCAAGGTGTACATCATCCTCTTCCACCCGGAGCAGAACGTCCCCAAGCGCAAGCGGAGCCTCAAGGCAGTGGTGACGGCGGCCACCATGTCCAACAAGTTCTCTCAGAAGGGAGGTTTCCGCCCCAATGGAGAGGCCAAATCGGAGCTCTGCGAAAATCTGGAAACACAAGGTAACGTGGCTCCCTGCAGGGTTGGGGAGCTGGTCTTGCTGGGGACTGATGTGATGCTGGGAAACCCAAAAGCCTTGGCTCACTGGTGAGCCATAGCCGTGCTGTCCTCCATGAGCACAAGCAATGCCGACAGCGCTGCTCTTTGGCAAAGGGACATCTCAGCTCCCTCCTGCCCCACGGCTTGGGCCACCATCCCCCGGCAGCGAGGGCAGAGTGGGAAGCGCTGCATCCCGCAGGCTGGGTGCCACTCTGCTCCCCGCCATGCCCAAAGCCACCCCGAGGAGGGAGGCATGTTTCGGGTATCTGCGCTCCAGCTGCAGCACGTGCAGGGATTCCTGGCCCTCGGAGAGGGGACAGCATCATGACCTGTCTGTGGGCAGGGGAGATTCTCCCTTCCTTCATTTAACCCAAGAAAAGCTCTTTTCCATCACTGCAGCCACATGGGTGAGATAGGACGTGTCTTGCCTCCCTCTGATCTGGATTGCTCCTGTTGCTCCCATCCCTCCGCAGGCCCGTTTACGTTATCCCATGGGAAACACTGCCGGGTGGTTGGCATGGGAAGTACACTAGAGACACGCTCATGCTGCCGCTGGGTGAGATGCCGGCTGGGGCACATGGAAATCTGCTCGAACACTTGGAGAAGCATCCTAATGTCAGCCCACCCTGGGCGCACGGAGCAGTTCCCAGGAGGGCTCTGCTGTGGCTGATCGGGAAGAGTGTTTGGTGCCTGCCTGTGGGCTGTTCCAGTGGCCAGGCTGGAGCTAAGGCTGACACAGGGACAGAGCCATCCGTCTCCTGTGGGAAGAGAGGCTGTGGGCTTGGGAAACGCTGGGAAAGTGGATGCGTGCCTGTTCTGCGTTTGGGTTTCCAAAACCAGAGCCTTGCAGGAAGAAGAAATGAAGCCAATGCTGCTGGGGTCCTTTGAGAAGGGAAATCCCATTTGGGCTAAATCTGAAGAAAACCCCATGGAAATACAAATGTTCCTCATGTACCAGCAGAGTTTCTGGGTTCCAGCATCAGTGGGATGGAGACCAAAGAGCATTTCCGTGGAAAGCCATGATTGTCTTTGTAATCCCACGCTTGCTCTCTTTCCAGCCTGAGCTATTTAATATCCCTTGGCATCTCTGTATAACCTCCGTATCCTCATTGCTCTGCGTAACGGCTCTCGCTGGCGGTAGGGCTGTACGCGATGTCTCCCCGTAGGCAGTCTCTCTGCATAATCGACTCTTTCATCTACCTATCTGCATTGTGAAGGGCAACGACACAGTCAGACCCCCCCTCGCCGCCCGCGCTGGAGGTGGCTTTTGTCAGCCGCTGTCGCAGATCTGTGTGGTCTGCTGTCCTATCCCAACGTGGCAGCAGGTGGGGGTCCCTCTGTCACCCCCGTTTGGTTTGTGCGAGAGATGGTCCGTGCAAGGCTGGGGGTATCTGTGGGCTCCCCACGTTAAGGGCTTGCTGGGAGCAGGCCAGCCCTGTCCTGGGGAGCCCCCTGGTGCCAGACTCCCCACGGCATCAGTGTCACAGGCTGTGATGCTGCAGGAGCATTGGCGAGTGGGACCTCTTCTCCCTCCAGCCACAGGTGGCTCCTGGCCAGGGCTCTGCCACCACAAAGGGCCAACACATCCTTTGTAGCAGGGCTCGGAGGCCCAGATGCGGCAAATATCTCGTCTGGGACCTGAACCCAAACATTCCCATATGTTCTCTGCTGCCTTGAGCATCCTTCTCCCCCGCGGGACTCGCAGCAGGAGCCTCTGAGGATCGTACGTGCCGGGAGCAGGGAGAACTGAGCCTCCCGTCTGCCGCATCTCTGGCTCCGATGTGTCTCGCATAGGGAATACGGGAGCTCGGTGTGAACGGGGCTGGCAGCGGACTCCCGAGGTGTGCCAAGGCGGGGAGCTGGGGCAGGAGGCACGGCAGGGTTGTCAGTGCAGGACCTGGGGGCCATTTTTCACTGTGTCACTGGCAGGTCACGTATCCTTAAATAAACAACGGAATAAATAATTCACAGGGCTTTGATATGGGCAGATTGGCTAGGAAAACATTGCGGCTAACAAATAGCTCTGTCAGCTCTAATTTCTTATGGCCTATCTAATTGTTATCTGGGAATACCAGTCTGAAATCTGCAGCGAGGTTCATTTGTCAGCGAGGCACCGAGACGGAGGGAGAGCTGCTGGGCGTCCCCTCTGCGCGATGCCGTAGGGATGATCTCCGCAGAGGACACGTTTGTGCTGCTCGCGGTGTCTTGGGCTTCGCTGTCTGTCGCAGCGCTTGTCCGTGTCCTTGGCTGGAGGGTGTCCGTGTGTCTGCTGAGCCCCGTGGGACCTGGAGACCTCATGGTGGGATCTCCGCAGAGCATTGTGCCCAGACAAAGCACTGAGACAAGCCAGGGCGTTGCAAGCTGCCGCTTCCACCTCTCCCTGAGCTGTGGCCGCTGCTAAAAGCAAGCGACGCGTTGCAGCCTTCGAGCCCGAAGGCAGCGGAGCAGCCCTGCGGGGAGCGGGAGGATTTATTGCTATCTGGTATTTTCCTGGCTCTGGGCCTTGCTGCGGCTCCCCCGGTGACAGTCTGGGACGTGTGGTGGCTTTGTAGCCATTGCTGCCTCCTCTCCTTGTGTGTTCAACCCCATCCCGAGGGCTGGTGTGCCTGGGGAAGATGGAAGGTGGCAGCAGGTTTGCGTACGTGTTCTCCAGCATCCCAGCACAGGCACAGGGATCCTTGGTGAGGGACGCAGCCGGGCTGGCTGGCTTTGTGCCACCCGCTGCTGGCACTGCCTCCCGCTCCGCTCCCAGCTGCCATGGAGCGGCGTGCAGGGGTGCAGAGCACCCAGCTCGGACCCCAAATCGTGCTCTTGCAGGGCTAGGACAAGCTGAGCTTTTGGGACCATGGAGAACCTGCAGGTTTGTCTGGAAGAGGTTGCTGAGGGAAGTGAATGGGAGCCTGAGAGCACATTCTCCATGGCTCATGTCACATCCCAGGATCTCTCTTCCGGATGAACTGTCTTTAGAGAGCGCCCAAGGGCTGCCGTGGGGCTCAGCCCCTCTGCTGTGGCTCAGTGCCCTCGCAGGGAACGCTCCCGAGTGTCGGCACTGGCCGGATCCATGAGCGCACCCCAAGTCGCGTCCCCGCCAGCATCTCCTGGCACGACACTCTGGTCAGGGTGACGGGACGGGAGCCAGAAGGGCAGGGTGGACATTAATGATACATGTGAGGTTTGTCTCTCTTTCCAGCACTGGCTACCAAACAGACCTACGTCAGCTATAGCAACCACGCGATTTAGCTCCAGCGATCGCGACTGCCTGGCATAGAGGGAGGCTGCGGACGCCACGACGTGGGAGGGAGCTGAGTCGCATCACTCATCGCAGGACGCTGGAGGGGGAGCCGGACAGGACAGGGAGGTGGCAGTGGGGGGGACGACACGCTCCTGGCTGGGCCACTGGGCAGAGCTCCCAGGGAAGATGGCGATCAACAGCAGCAAAAAATAAAAACAGAGAAAGAACAAAAATAAACCACCGACCAACCGACCACCGTGACGATGCATGCCTCCCCACGGAGGAAGAGGAACAGTTGAGCAGGGGGGGACACAGCGCGGGCAAGAGGTGACGGACTTCAGCAAGTCTTTGGGGTTTTTTTTTCTGTATCTTGGCAAACAAAAAAAAGAGACCCAACATTTTCCCTTTTCTGGAATTTGTGAGATTGTTTGTGGTTGTGCAGAACCTTCTGTTTTTCTCCTTTTCTTTTTATTTTAAATCCTCCATTTTCTTTTGTTCCTGTCTTCCTCCGTCCCTCTTCACTCTCTCTCCCGTATCCTACCAAATTCTATATGTTGCAAAAAGGAAAAATAAATAAAAATACATAAAATTTAAATAAAAAACAGACAACAAAATAAAATAAAATAAAACCTAGACTGTGTTCAAAGTGCTGATTTCTATAGGTGGTTAATTAATGTATGTGATGACCATATGGATTGAAATACGTCTGCTTTATGTACTGACCAGTCAAAAAACAAAAACACACAAAAAAAACAAAGTTCAGTGCCTGGATGTTTATGAATTATTCAATGACTGTGTAGAGCATGATCATTTTTATACGAGGAGATTTCTAATAAAAGACCATGGTTTTGCACTCAGCGTTTGCTGTCTCTTGGTGACTGTTCGTTCCAGGCTGCAGGAGGTGACTTGGTTTTGGCTGACGGGGAAGGTTTTGGGTGGCCAAGTGCTCCAGGACAGCATGGGGCTTGGTGTCCTTCCTCTCCAGGCCATCCTGCTCCAAACGGGGTCCTTGTGAGGGGACGGGACAGGGAATGGAGAGCTCAGCATCCCCCAGGCACATGCTGGGGCAAGATCTGGGGCAGAAAGGGCTGATTCCTCCTCGTTTGCTCTTCCCCAAGGTGTGGGCTGAGGCTGCAGGGATGGAGCAGAGAGGAATGGATTTTCCAGGGCTTTTTTTCCCCCCTGCCTTCAGAGGCAGGGCAAGCTCCACCCTTCCCATCAGGACCAACCTGGGCTAATTAGGGAGTTACCAGCTAACAAAAGCAGCTCTGTCCTCCTGCAGGGAGGGTTGCTCTTCCTGGCTCCAGCCTGGTCCTTGGGATAGTGCAGCCTGGGGTGCAAGGTATGGGGCTGCTCCAAGAGTCTCGGGTTTTGCCTGTTTTGGGGAGGTTTGGTGTTTGCTGCTGGTGTCTCTGTGCTCTGGGGAAAAACCCTTGGAAAGGGAGCAGCTGCTGGTTAGGAGAGGGTGGTCCAAGCTTGTCTTTCTGCTGGAGAGCAGCTGGGAGGTGGGGAAAGGAGGCAGGGGAAGGTGCTGCTGCCTGCCCCAGAGAGGTGGGCTGCCTCCAGGTTTTGGGCAGGTCGTTGCTTTAAGTGCCCAGCAAAAATCCTGGAGCTGGTGGAGGTGTTCTGACCTCGTCGAGGCAACGAGGGTGCTGGGATGTCTCCCAGTCCCTTTGTGTGTGTTCATCCTGGCCTGAAGATGTCCATGTATTTCCTTCTCTGAGCACTAGTGAAGTTAGCCCTGTGTTTTGCGCATTTCTAGACCTATTTGTGTATTAATTGCAGCTCTGCTCTCACTCCGGTGGGTCACCCAGGCTGCGTGCCCTGGGGAGGGGAGGCCTGGGTGCTGCTCCGAGCACCGCGGGGAGCTTCAGCCATTGATCGGGGCCAGAAGGGGAATGTGACTGTTCCCTGCTGGCCCGGAGAGGACAGAGCGTGGCTTGAAGGCAGGAGTTAAAAGAAAAGAAACAAGAAATATAATGAAAAGCTTGAAACTTTGATAAGATTGTACTTGTCGAAAGAGCTTCTTAGGAGAAAAAAAACCTGCTCCGTTCCCACCGCATCCATCACTGTCGGATCGGATCTGAAATGCTGCCTGGTTCAGGGGGCTCCCAGAAAACCCGCGTTGATGTCTCTGGTGCTGTTTCTAGCTCGGAGATACTGCTCTGCTGTTTTTACAAGCAGCTTTCTACTCCAAACTCTGCCTGATAACGACGGGCAAGGCGGATTCTACCTTAATTACAGCGTCCCCCTCCCTCCCCTTGCAGTGGCCGTGAGGAGGGATGCTCCGAGTCCTCCGGAGAGGTTGTGGCTGGGGAGTGACGGTGCTGCCACCGAACAGATCTTCCAGGTTGGTCTGTCCTCTCTCTGTCTGGGAAGTTCCGCAGGGCACGGTGTGGACACTGGAGCTGGATGGGGTGCAGGAAAGAGGAGGGCTCTGGTAGCGAGGTGGTCTCCCTGGGTTGATGGTAGGGATGCAGAGCTGTGCTGATCCAACCGCTCTGCTTCAGTAGCTGGATGAACTATTTTTTTTTTCTTGTGCAAATACTTCTTCAAGGCGTTGCTCTGTGTTTCTCTTGTTCTCAAACATTCCTGGCTTCCAACTCCTTCCCTCGAAAAGCCACCAGCCCCGGAGCGCGTCCTGCCAGCCGCTGGGGGTGACAAAGGGTGTGCAGAAGGGAGATTTGCGGTACCGCTGTTGGCAGCCAGCAATGCACAGCGGCTCCAAACGCTGCTGGAGGAACCGGAGAGGGGGGGTCTGGGCTTCAACGGCTGGGACGGCACGTGCCAAAGGGGTGCTTTTGATGCTTGCTTGGTGCTCTGGGAAGAAGTCACTTGACTAAACTTCGAACGTGCTTTCAAGTAGATTCGTGTTCCCCTCCTGCATCAGACCCTATTTAAACACAATAGCTACCCTGATTTCTTGATGGATCTGGTGGAGTGTTAAATCAAAAGAGTCCTCATGTGGGTACTTATTTTGGTGTAAGTGTGCTTTACAGTGACTCAGTCTTCTTCCTTACAGACTTGAGCTTAACTGATATAAAGATGCTCTTAAGCAGATATGCAAAATATTTGCACAAATCCAACCTCACTGGTCTCAAACCAGAATTTTAATTGGCCCAATTTTTTTTTTCCTCAGCTAAAACCTCCGCTTACTGGCACCGTTCCTGGGTGCTGCTAAACAGACCTGCATCCCTCCTAGCGCTGGGCGCGTTTCAGCGGCAGATGCAGTGACCTCCGAACATGGCCGGTTAATTTTATATGGCATTTCATGATACAGTGCTGTTTAATTCTAGACGCTTATTTGATTATGAAAGCTAATTAAAAGGGAGCAGTCTATAAGCAATTGAGATGGATGTAGAGCGACGCGGATCCAGGCAGGCTGTGGTGCTGCTCTCTGCAGAGAGGCGATAGCTGCTGCTGGGGCAGTTTTGGGGAGATGGCTGGTGTCTATTAGGATCAAGTTTCTGCTTTGCTTCATATTTTTGAGGGCAATTCTGCTGCCTGTGGCTGTGCAGAGTAGATACTGTGTGATCTGTTGAGGGAATTCTCAGTTCTTTTATATGCATTTTTTTTTTTTTTAAATAAGGTGCCTGTCCTGGAATCTGTGCTGTTGTTTCTCCTCCTGGCCTCCCTTACAGCTTAAAAGCACTTGTCTGATTTTCCCCTTATGTCTGTGAAGAGTTGTTGAATTCAAATAGCAGTAATTGCCCAAATTCCCTGAGTGGCTGACTTTTGTGTTTTTTCGCTTTTTCTGGGAATCTGAGAAGTGGGGGGAGAAACCCAGGCTGGTGTCATTTCCCTCCATCATATCATATCTCCCCTCTCCTCGAACCTTCTGGTGACCTTGGCTGCCATTCCCAGTCCCCAGCTCCTCTCCTGAGCTCCCTTTTCCAGGGACAAGCAGGAACTTTTGGGGTCCCGCTGTCCTTTCCGCAGCACAGCCAGGGGCTGGAGCGGGAGGCTGTGTGTGCGCTCATCTCCCCAGCCCTGTGCCGAACGGCAGCAGCGCGGAACCTGTCATTAACTCTCTTCTGTGAGAGGCAAATTACAGACTTTAGCGGCACAATTAGGCCAACTTGATAGGAAATGGAAAAACAAAATAATTTCTCTGCGAATTTCTCGGTCTGCCTGCCGCCTTGTCCCTTGCTCCTCTGTAGCACTGGCTTGGGAAGTGTTGCTCCCCCACCACCTGGATCTGGAGACCTCCATGGCAAAGCTCCTTAGTAAGCAAATCTGGAGGACGGGGATGGAAAGAGCAGGGCTAGAGTACAAAGTGGCTTGTTCCTCGCTCTGAGAAAGGTCTCCATCTAGCTCCTCTCCCACCTGGAGAGCCACGGAGCCCTGGTTTGGCCCCAGGAGATCTGAGCGCTGCTCGGAGCAAGGTGTGACTTGCATTTAGAGCAGAAGGCAGCAAAGCCTGTGACAGATGTTGTGGTTCGTTACGCAGTGGGGGACCGGCTCTGCAGCCAGCAAGTTGAGCTAATTTCAGCACTAGGAAGCGTTTCTCCCAATGAGACCCGCTGCCAGCCGAAACCTTTGACCTGGAGCATCAGGCCCTCGTTGGGCCACTGGGAGCTTTGAAGATGCAAATGGAGACGTTGAACTTAATTTTCCCGGGCTGTGGGAAACCAGCAAGGAGGATGGAGAGCTGTGATGAGCACGTCAGTGCTGCTGAGACGACAGATGATTCCCCTGAGCGCTCTCAGGGTGACAGTGGGTGTTCCAGAGGGAGGTGGAGACACCCCAGCCCTGCGGTTGGGGAAGAACCGGTGGCAGAGTGGAGCTGGACATGCCGACTGCCGGCTCTGCCCTCGGTGAAGCAGTCCCTGTGGCTGGAGCCCGCAGCCGTGGATGGAGGCGTGTGTGTGGTGCGTACGCCAGGGTCTCTCCCGAGCACCAACGTTCTCTTGGATGGCCGAGCGAGTCAATGGCAGATAGTGTTGAAATCTCACTTCAGTGGTGAAAGCTGCAATTAGCATTTAATGAAGCTTCTTGCTTTTATTTTTAGGTAACCTCCGATTCCCTGACTGTGTAATTTAGTCCTCCATTGCTTGGAGATAATTAAAGTATGTCACTATAATTTGCTTTTTTTAAAAGCCTATAATTATGTTTTTATTGAGAATAAAAAAGGGGGGGGAGGGGGAAGTGAAAACAATGTTAGGGGAGGAGAAGGCTTTAGATGGGCAAGGGGGATTTCTTCCAGCTTGAAGGCTTACGAGATCTTTCCAGGATGCTGGGTAGACTGGGAACAGAGGAAGGGCTTATTCTGTATCAGCATGGGTAATAGCAAGGCACAGTGTTTCAAGTGGAGATGTGAAAGCTTCAGGTGTCCACAAGCCCTGACGTGCTCGCACGTGGTTTAGCTGCAGCCTAACCATGGCGTGTGGGTGAGCTGCGTGAAGTCCCAACGCTGCTTCCTCCGCTGCCTTGTTTGCGGTTTTCAGCATCGGTCTGCTTCCAGCGCTCTGGAGAGAGGGGGGGCAGCCCTGCTCCGTCTGTACCCCAACCTTCAGCTGAAGTGGGGGCAGCCTGGGATGGGTTTAGCCTGGAGCGGAACAGCTGAGGTCTCATCCCTGCAGCCTCCCGCTCCCAAGAGCGCCCTGCCAAGGCCACCAAACATCGGCGCCCCCGCTGGGTCTTCGAGTTTCAATTGTCACGGAGACCAGATGCCTGCAAAACATGCTTTGCTGGTGCAGGGCCACGCAGCTCACGCTATACGTCCTCCCTGCACAATAACAAATTAATAGGGAGGAATTAAATGTATCTTCCCAGGCCTGGCAGGACCGTGCAGCCTTTGGGGGGATGCTTCTTGTAGCTTGGGCTGTATTTGCACCTGTAAATGCTGCAGTTGGATGTCAAACAACCTGTGTCCCTCCAAATCCCCCCGGCACTGAACGTGCCAGCTAAAGCATCCTTGCCTTGCTCCAGCCCGTGTAATGCTCCGCATGGCCCTGGGCCAAGCGTTGCTCCCGGGCAGCCCCGGCGAAGCCGCTTCCCCGCAAACTTTTCTGAAATGAGAGTGTGGCCGGCGCAGGAGGAACTGCTCACCTACAATTCACAGCCTGGAAATTGGCTGTTGAAGGGAAGTGGAATAACGAATAAATTCAAGATAATTGATTGGCCTGTGGCCAGTTCACAGCCAGAGAGAGCCGAAATGAGGTGGATTGTTGGCTTTTTCTTTAAGTTATTCTCGCTCAAATTTTTGAGCGCTAAGAGGTTGCATTTAGTTTAGAATATATTTAATTCATTAAAATGTTGATCCTCTCTGCTGCAGAGTTCAGATCTGATCCCAGGCTTTATTCCTTATCTAAATGCAAAGGCTTCTTGCCAGAAATACAAAGCGGAAAAAAAATCTCAGTGCTTAGGAGAAGTGACATGATGAAGGCAGCATGGACTGGACTGCGTTCCAGCACTGGGAACTTGCTGCGACTTGAGCTGACATCCTCACTGGTACGTGCCCAGTTTCCTTCTTGCCCATAACTGGGATGCGGTCTTTAGGGACTCTTGCCCAGTCCCACAGTGTTCGACATGTCCCGGGTGCCACAAGCAGCACCCTGCGGTCCCTGTGGCCAGCCCCTAAGGCAGGGTGCTCATACACTGGGATGCTGTGAAATTTGGCGCAACCCCCTGCAGAACTTCTCTCTGGAGCTGTCTGCTCCTTACGGAGATGGGGCCAAAATGACTCATGAAAGTCCTTTTGATAGCGCAGTATCAGGTCAGAGATTTATGTTCGTGTTCTCGGGCTGTGCATCCACCCGCAAGATACCTGCTCTCCAGGTGTCTGAATTGAATGGCACCATGAGTAGGATCGGTCCCCCGCTACGCTTGCGGCACGTTCGCGTTCCTCCTCGCTGTGCAGAAATCCCCCTCCCCAGCCGGGTGTCACACCACCTTCCTTGCAGAGCCTTTGTTATCTGCTGGGGATAACAAAGGGAAGGAACAGCACTTAAAACCCAATAAAACCCACACACCATCATCAGCTTTTGTACCAGTTGCTATGGGAACCCCATACATGCACCGGAAACGCTGGAGTATGCAAATGAGCTTCTTAATTAGTTCTCCTCAGTCTTTCATGCTCCTGGTGCAGCGATTTGATCATTAGCTGAACATGCCACTTAATTATCGGCAGCTTAACCAAACACAAGCTGGGGTGACCTTTGGGGAGGGCAGGGTGTCTTGGGAGCTGGCTGACGGAGGGAAGACGGAGGCCAGCGGCTGCACGGAGCTGGGAGTCTTCTCTAGCAGCTCTTGTACTGGCAGGAGCTGCCGGTACGGTCTCTGTTGCCTTTGGAGAGAAGCAGCAAGCAAGGGTGGGTCCATGTCTCCAGCCTGCCTGGAGAGGGCCGTCCAGATGCTGGGCTCTCAGCAGCGTGGTCGCATGCGCAGCGGGCTGAGATTGGGTGGTTTGGAGACTGATTGTGCTCCTTCCTTTTGGGCAGAAGGACTGAGCTCCTTGTCTCGCTGCGGTGGAGTGGAGGGCTGGCTGGAAGCCCTGAGCCCCTCTGAGCCGTGGGGCAGGTTGCAGTGTCACCCCGGCTCTGCTGGCCTTGGGGACTGGGGTTGCACTTGTCGCCTCCAGCCCACTGTGCCAGTTTTGCAGAGCCAGATGCCAGCTGGGTGCATGTGTGAGCTCTTGCTGTAAATGCTATGAGTTTTTCACCAAACAAGCTTCATTAATCGTCTAATAACCGGATTAATTAAGGACACTGAAAGTAAACAGCAAGAATGTAATTTGCCTCTGATTGCCATGTAATTGCAGGAGTATGGTCCTATTTGCATATGCAGAAAGTGTTGTTGACAGAGGCACTGGGACCAAGAATAACAATTTATGGAGGGCAAACGTGTCCTTGGGCAGTCCAGACCCCTTCAGCCATACTCTTTGCTGCCTTTGGTGCTGCCTGCGTGTGTTTTTTCTCTGTGGTTCTCTGACTTCTTCCCAATTAGCCAACTCTCCTGCTATTTGCGGAGTTTTCTGAGCTATTTGCTTAGGCAAACATTGATGCTCCAAATAGACTGGCAGATCAGCTTAGGAACGCTCTCCTGTGTCCTGCAAGACAGCAGAAATAGCTAAGAAGAAATCTCTCTTTCTCTCAGGAGTGTCCTGCTAAGGGTTAGGACAGTGAGTTCTCCCATTGACCCTGCTTATTGGGACTCGGGGATTTTGGTCGTGCGCTGAAGAACTTGCTCTTGCAAGCCCTAAAGAGCTTCCAGTGCCCCAAGAGGAGAAGCGGGGGCATGCAAAGAGGAAAGCAGACGCTGTGAGGCTTGGAGGCAGAGCCAGCGACTGAATACCGGAGTCTGAGTCCCACACCATCTCACGTCTCTCATGGTCCCCACCCCTCGTCAGCTGGTGTCTTTTTCCAGCACTTTTCTCTTTCCCTGCAAACGCAGACATCTGGATGGTGACTAATCTTCCAATTCTCTGCCTCCCATTAGCCCTGGGTGAGCTTTCTTCTTGCATTTGACCTTGTCAACACTAGATCTGGGCTGCTTGAGGAACGGGAGTACGTGGTGCTTTGCAAAGATGACTATGCACTCCCTCCACGCACACACGCACATGCCCAAAGGGGAGAATTTGGAGGACTAATTCCATCGTGTAGAGCCCCAGGGTCATATTTTTCTCTCTCCCTGACAGACACGACTTGGTGGAAACCTACAACGTGGAGTGATGTGACCTTTCAGGAACAGCCCAGAACATCTATGGCAGGCACGATTTCTAAGTGGATCCATTATTTCCTCCCCCCCACCATGGTGGTGATGAGGTCTGTATGCTCCAGCTATTTCAGCCTGTTCTTCAGGTGTAGATGGACTTGAATAAATCAGTGTGCGTTGTTTGCTTGAGACAGGCACCTGCTGCTCACCTGTGGGTCTTCGCACTCAAGCAGGATAAGAAGCGCTGCATACGATCCTTTGTGCAATTGTTTTAGAAGAGAGCTTGCTGGCAAAATGGATGGGGGCTGGTTTGCTAGCAGAACGCTGGCGACAAATATCCGTGAAGGAAAATGGGGACTTGGGACCCCCCTCCCGCCTGTCTGCGGGCATCTTTCCACTCAACTCTTTGTTTCCTTGCAGCGTCTGAAGGTTTTGGAACAGTTTCCCAGGGCTTTAAGTGCCATACCTGTCCCGAACAGCTGCCAAACTCCATTTATCACAGACAGTGTTTTGTTTTCCTCTTCTGGAAACTTGAAACGTTTAGAAAGACATCAAATTTTCTCCATGAAATTCAGTGGGGAAGAGGGGTGGAAGGCAGGTAGCCTTCTGTTTATTTTGCACTGCCTTTCTGTAAGCTGCTATAAACAACCTGTCATCATATCTCCAGTGAAGCAGTTGAGCAGGCTCCCCAGGTGTCTGCGTTTGGTTCCTTGCCATGCAAGGTCTTGTTAGAGGTGGTGGTTTTTTCTGGTTAGCCATGGACTCCCTTTGAGCTTGAAGAGCGAGACAGGGAAATAGCAACAATTGTGATTAAGGCTTTATTTTGAACTTCTAAAATCTCTATTTCCCGCGGCGAACAACATCCTAGAGCGGCTGGAGGCTGCACCCCACTAATGTTTCACAGTGAAATTTTCAAAGCGGTAAACAAGGGAGGCAATCAGCCCCTCCTGAATATCGAGGGGATGTGGGTGTGACTCCTGCCGTGCCTTTGAGACCTCTCCCGTTGCCAGCATGCGTTCTTCAGGAATCAAGGGCTACGTGAGGGCTCTGCCCCTGCCGTTGCCTGCTTTAAGCTGTATCTGAATACCTTCAGACCTTCCCTACAACAACCTGGACTTCCTTCTGGAGCTGCAGAATCACTGCCTCTGTCTAGGGTAAGCCAGTGCTTCGCAGTTTCGAGAGCAATCCTTTGCTCCCTCTGCATGTTGGCTCCTGAAGATCAGGTGGTTGGTCTTGAAACTTGTGAACCTGAGTCAGTCCTTAAGGCTTAACGTTCTCACAGATGTCTCTTTCCCCCACCGCTGTCCCTCCTTTCCTTGTGCATTGGAGTAGGTGTGAGGGATCTGCAAGAACTTGACCTTGAATAAATGTTGGTGAATCCAGATGGATGGACATGTGGGCCTATTACCATGTTCTGGCTTGAGTGATCTTTGACTCTGACGATACTGAGATTCTGATTTGATTCCCGTGTGACCTCGGCACGGGCAATTCATCTTTCCCTGACTTCAGTCTTTGAAATCCTTCTCTTTCCAAGTGGACTCTGTATTCTGGTGCTGTTTTTCAAGGCTGATGTGGAAGCTGCCTCCGGTCTGATTGTCAGTGCTGCTGCTTTTCTCTTAGTTTTCAGATGCCTTGTGTTTTTGGGGGAAAATAAAATTCCAAACCCTGCTTTGTGATTTTTCTCTTCTCTGTAATTAGATGTAGCAGTGATCAAAATATGTTGCATTGCACTGCAAGCTTCTCCAGGCAGATGTTTCATCACCGGAGGAGAGATGACTTCATCCTTTACATTTGGGGAAAATTAAGAGGGAGGAAAAAAAGAAAAAGGCGAAGGAGAACACTGGATTTCCTGTTGTGTGAATACATCTCGCTAGGCTTGAGGGGAGGGACGTGTGAGAGAAGAACCAGGGCCAGGAGAGAGAGGGAGGGCATATATATATATATATATATTTTTATTTATTTATTTATTTATTTATTTATTTATTTATTTTACCCTGCTGGCATTCAGATCTTCAGAAATGTACTCATTGGTACTTTATTTTGCTGCAAAAACTGGGAATGGCGGCTGTGACCCACCTTGCTGCTTCCCTGCGCTCTCCCGTGGAGAAGGGTTTTTAGCACAGGGCAGGCTGTTGGCTCTGCGTTTTGACCTTCTGGGGTGCACAGAGCCCCTCGGCTGCTGCCGCACCACTACAGCTCTTTTATATACCAGCTTTCGGAGCAGCTGGGGAGGATGCAAAGGTGGCATAAAATCTGCTTTCTGTCCTTTCAGCGCCTGGAATTCTTTGGTGCGTGGTGCTTTGTATTGATGGGAAGAGTGGATTAATTCCCCAAGTATGACCAGTAGAGGAAGGTGGGGCAGAGGAAAAGATGTGAAAAGGCCTGTAAACGGCCCTTTGCTTGGGGATACCGGCACCAAATACCACCAGCTTTGGAGCAGAGACTTGGGTTTGACTGGGGAGAGGGTGAGCCTGCTGGGATAAAAATGTCTCTCATGCTGGGAACACCAAGCACAATTCCTCAAGCTCAGCTCAATAAGAGAGCCATCAAAAGTAAAAATGACAGCAATTCTGCAGTCAATATAATGTGGCTGCAGGTTAAATAAATAATGTTTGAATGGTAATAATTGCAAAATGATACTATTTCATCCGCCACAAACATGTGGTTAAGCTCTCATTAGCTGAGACTACGAGCTTTGCAGGAAGCACGGACTCTTTGAAAGCAGATCTCTTTGGATTATGCCACTACAGAAATTCCTGGACTGCTTTTGCAAGTGTTTAATAATGTCTGTAAGTAAGTCTGCTCGTGGGATTGAGAGGACAAATGGAAAGGCCGGCACCCCGAAGTGAAGCTGGATTTTTATTTATTTATTTGAGGTCTGCTTTTTTAGGTTTCAGGGCTTCTGAAAAACGGAGTTTATAATTAATGGACTACAACATAGTCCTTCAGCTCTGTAGGAAGGGGGGGGGGGAATATTTTAAAGTGTGTTTTACGTGTAGAGCTTTTTACTTATCGATATGTGTATACAGGCAAATCCAGCCACATCTAGCATAGTTTTGTCTGAACTTCAAGTTTTAGCAAAAAAGCTGCTCTGTCCCATCTCACCACCTCTTGGTCCCTGTGAAGCCGTCCTGGAATAACACTGTCTGTGCTCCCCAGGGGCAGTGCTCAACCCCAAATTGGGGAAACTGGTGTGCTCAGCACCTCGCCAGACAGGACTGATTTCAGACTTGGCTGCAATATTGATCCTCACTTAACATAGTAATGAGAATCTGCTTCCCTAATCAGCAAGGGAAAAATCTTATTTTCCAGCTGCTAGAAGGAAATGAGCTTTGTTGAATCGTGTTGGATGTGGGGTGGAATGGCGGTGGGTGATGCTGGCTCTGCTTCGCTTTGGTCTTCTTGGTGTGGACAGGAGCCTGTTGTGATCCCTTGGGTTGTGTGTCCTTCTCATCGTGGCTTCTCTTGCACTCCCTGATGTTTGGGGAGAGCCTCCACTTTGATCATCCTGAAGCCCAGCTTGAGTTTTTGTGATGGACCCCATCATTCATATTGCCGTCTTTGAACTCCCCAGGGCAGGTGATGGCTTTCCAGCCCTGTTGTGTTGCAGAGACATGGGGCAGTGGCCTCGCTAGCTCCTCAAATCCCAGCCTTTCACCTCATTTTCCTCATGCAGTACATTATTGAGGAGAGGGGGGAAAAGCCTTATTTCCCCTCCATTCCTGGCTCGGGCCTCCCAAAACGTGAGCGAGTGAGCTCCCTCCTTCTGCCGAGCGGCCTCTCCTCTCCTCCGTGGGTCTCCCCGGGCCGGGCGCCTCGCCGGACTGTCTGGCTGACGGCAAATTGTTTTTTGATGGCTGACTCGGTATAACTGAACTCAATTTGCCTTTCAAAAGCAGCTAATAGTCGCATTAAAAAATCCATTTTCACTTGTGATTGAATTTGACGGCGGCTCAATCAATAAGCCGAATGGAGTGTTTCACACGCTGTACGGAGCGGGCGTTACCACGGTAACAGTGTAAAGCGAGCACGGCCGGGTGAATCCCCCCTCAAACGAGTGTCACCCGGCCCTGGCACCCAGCCCTGTCACCCCACGAGGGCCTGCCCCGGGCAGGAGCCATGGTGAGAAGGCAGGTCTTCTTGGTCCTCATGGCAGTGATGCCGGCCAAAATTTTCTTCGTTGTCTTCCTCTTTGCCACTGTGGAGGGAGATGAGGGCTTTGTTGGTAGCTGGAGGTGGCCAGCCTGACAGGGACCGGCTGTGGCGCCATGGCCAGGCCTCATGAGGGGAGGCGGCCATTTTGTGGTGCTGCTGGCACTGCGGGAGTGGTGGTCCAGCATGGTCCTCAGGGTGGGGACCTGTCCATTCCTGCGCCTGTCCTTCCCAAATCTCTCAGATCTGGGGAGGAAGGCAGAAGAGTGGCCGGGGTGGCTCTGGGGCTGCGGACGAGGATGACGAGGCTGGGAATGGAGCCGGCAGTGAGTGTCCTGAGGGGACGGTTCTTCAGTGGGGGTAGGATAATGAAGTGAGGAAATGGATAATTTTTTTTTTCCTTTTTCTTTTAATAGGGTTCATCCATGTTTGATGAAAAATGAACGTGGCACTTTGCTTCATGACAATCAGTGTGTTTCAGCTATTGTTTGCGTTCCTCCTATTGTAGTATCAAATGAAAATGAAATGGTTCAGTCAGGAATTTTGCAATTGTGATTTTTTTTTTCTAATTTTTTTTTTTCCCCCTCTTTCCTTTCCAAAGCAGTTTCCTGGGGAATTTTAATTAGAAACTCCCCCTCTACGTGCTCCACAGCAGCCCAGCTTCTTGCTGTCAATGCAGGCAGCCTACCTGCGCGCTGACGCCGCAGCCATTTTGTGAGCGTGGCACAGGGGAGCCCACCCGCGTGGGGCCACCTGTGGCCGCTGCCCGGCCATCTTCACCGCTTTCCTTCAGCCCGAGGCGGGGGTCCGCATCGCAAAAAAAGAATAAGCCGCTTTACAACACGTTGGTGTTTTCTCTGCAGGGAGTTTGCCTGAGGCTTGCAGGATGCCGTTCGTTGCCTTATATTGCATCTCTAAAGCGCACGCAAAATAACGCGATCCTGTCTCGGAGCTCATTTCAATAGATTGATCTGCACTAGAGGAAACAAAAAAAAAAAAAAAAAAAAAAAAAAGTCTGTACTGAGTTTGAGCTAAAAGAAGAGGAAAGCCAGGCACGCTGGGCTTAACTTGAGCAGGCAACTGGAGTTCACCCCCACTGAGGACTGAACGGGGTTGAACTTTTGCTGCCCACCTGAGTTAAATCCGAGTCCTTTGCCTCCCCAGCTCGCTTTCCCAGCCATGCCTGCCGCTGCAGCAGACCCCGAGGGTTTCTCAGGGCTGCCCTGGACCAGGGAGGGCTCGTGGCCCTGCCTGCCACGGCATTGCATTTCTCACCTTTCTCTCCTTTGGGGCTGGTGCCACGTCCCGTGGGGACCTGCGGAGCTGTGGAGGTCAGGACGTGGGGCTGGCGCTGGGTCAGCTCAGCCTCTTCTCTCCTCTCCCAACATGCTAGGGGTCGTGGCACTCTCGCTGAAGAAGGCAGGAGACTCTCCGCGTTTCCAGCCCTTTTGCCGAAGGCCCCTCTGTTCCTCACAGAGGAAAGACGCCATTTCCATTAATTTCCCAGGCTGTTCCCACCACGTCTGTGTTTGCTGCTGCTGGTGGCTGAGGATGATTCTCTCTTCCCACGTTCGCAAGAAGAAACAAAACCTCTAACAAAGGTGCCTGAGCAATCTGCAAGAGCTCTGGAGACAGCCTGGAGGGTCAGGGCTTTGTTTCCTGACAGGTACGGGGCTCCTCTAAACTGTAATTTCATCGTCACTAGGAGCTGACATCTCTTTGTTGTACATACTGGAAGGAACTGGCACCAGAGCTGGTTTCAGCGTGTGGAGGGGAGCTGCAGTCTCTTCCGCCTGAGAGAGCACAGCTCCGCTGCACGGAGGAGCCGCTCTGGATGCGACAGGCTGGGCTTTGCTCCCTGCCTGGTGCCCCGCGGGTGACGGAGGGACCCGGTCCTGCTTCTGACTCCCCTGCTCAGTGGCCTGAGCCAAACTGCCATGCCTTAGCTTTGCCCCCTGTTCCCCCCCACCCCAGGGCAAAGAGTCTCCCCTTGTGCCCGCACCTCCTCAAAACTGGGTGACAGTAGGTTGGGGAAATGGGTTGAGCGGTAAAGTCGGACTCCTTGTCTGCGTCCACTCTGTGCTAGTGGGGACGCTGGCTCCTCTCCTGGGGTGCACAGGGGAGCACCTGCGTGGCTTCCTGGATTCTGCCTGCTCGGAGGATTGATGGGCCGCCTGACCTTTTTGCTGGTAGTCGGCAATCTTTCAAAGGCAGCGTGTTCTCCCTGTGAAAAGCCGAACTGAATGGACCGGTGACTGCGCTGCCAAGATGCGTGTCAGGCTCCTGCACTGCCGCTGCCTGCGCAGACCTCTCGGGGAGATAAAGCAGCCGCCTGACCCGGAGGAAACCATGTCTGTGTCTATCGGAGCTTTTTCCTTTCAAAGCCACGCCGGGCCCTGCTAGAGAGCTCGGAGTGAAATGGTTTCTCAGTGGTGCTTTTTCCCAGATACAAAGCTGCCGAGGTGTAATAAGCTGAGGGGAAAGCGATAAGCTATTCGGTCAGCTCCGCGTGCTGCAGCAGCACGTGTGCTGTCATCAGCCTTCGGAAGCTGTATCTCACGTAAAAGTCACTTGGGAACGAATCGTCTGCTGGTGCAGCTCCTGTGGGGAGATGGCTGTTGCATCTTTGCGTGGGAGCAGGGGGAGCATTTGAGTCGCCGTTGCGGTGCTGTGTGCCCAAGGACCCTCGGTGCCAGATGCTGCCCCTAAAGCTGGGGATAGTCCTCATCCCCGAGACGAAGAAACAGGAGAAACGATCCCTTAGAGGAAACGAGGTACCGAGATTAAATGATTTGCTTGAGTTGTGCAGAAGATGTAACAACGCTTGGGTGGCGCGCTTGAGGCGGTGGTGGGAACTCTGGGTTGAGGTTTACAATTTGTGATGAGGCTTAACGAGCATCGGCTGGAAGAGCTGAGGGAGAAAGCAGCATTGCTAGTGCAGAGCCCTGAACTAAATCTAGTCAGACTGGGTTGTGTCACTTTTTGGGCCAGGCCATCCCAGGCCGGAGGCTGTTAAAGCTGAGAACTGAGCCCAGGTCTGCTGAATCCACTTAAGGAAACTCTGCTCCTGGGTGTTAGCGTTCCCAGCGCTGCTGTCAAGCTCTGCACAGGGTGGGCTTGTGTGACAAGGGATAAATCTTCCCCTGATGCCAGCTGGCATACCTCCATCGAAGTCAGCGAGGACAAGGGACGTGTTTCCCAGGATAGGGGCTCCAGGAACTGTGGCTGTGGGGCCTGACGTTGCCTGAAACAGGAGGAGAATTCCTATCGCCCGCTTACGGTGTCAATACCACAGCTGATTGATTCGTGTTCGTTTACGTGAGCAGCCCCAGATCAAAGTGGGCTTTGGGACTTGACGCCTGAAACGATTTCCTGTCTTACATGGCTGTGCAATTATTTCCAGATCTTTCCCCTTTACAATCGCGTGGAGGAAAGTTAAGTCGTGAGACTAGCAATATTACAGAAATAAATTAAAGAAATTAACATGGAAGGAGTGGAAGAAGTTTAGGCCTGACTTGACATTATGATTAATTACAGATCAGCTGTTGCTATGTAAGTGTGAGAGGGAAGTGGTCTTCATGGCAGAGGGCTGTGTGCACGCTGAGGCAGGGCAGCCTAGAGAAGGCCTGGGACAAGCTGCCAGTGAAACAGGGAGGCATCGACGCTGGAAGGCATTTTCCTTCTGTCTTCCTTACAGTGACCCTTCGCTTTGGGCTTATCTATGTGCAAAAGGGCTTCTCGTCCATTAATAGAGCTTCCGAGAGAAATGAGGCACTTGTGATTGCATTCTGTCCATCTATCCTACTCTTTCTACCCCAGTAATCTTTTAACACATTAGCCAATTTGAACCACGTTTGAAGAAAGAATCAAGGTCTTGGAGATGCGCTATTTTGTAACTTGGCTCAGTCTTTCTGTTGACTTTTGTTCTTTTTTCAGTGCATGCTCCATTTACTCTTTCTCTATCCCTGATAAAGAGCAATAGAAAAAGAGGAGTCAATCACCGAGGTCGCTGGGACAGGGACAGTTTTCCTGTTCTAGAGTTGTTCTACAGCTGGTATAAAGGCGTACTAGTTGCCTGCTGACATCCGTGGCCATATCTCAAAGCAATTGATAACAAGGGGTCTAAGAAATAAGATAATCTAGAAATAAGAGTATTTTTTTCCCTCCCTTGTCCTTTTTTCTTAGAGAGCCCTTACCTGGAGAATCACTGCCATAATCTTTCCAACTAAAAACTGCTGACAGCTCCTGATCAAGCAGCCTTTGCCTTCTGCCCCCTCGTTTGTAGGATGAATGCCTCACTCCACAGCCTCTTTCCCTGGACTTGCAGCCTGTCGTTTTGCCAGCAGAGCCCTTGCAAAAACCCAGAGAAAGGCGTGTTTTAGCAATTCCTCTAGGTCACCCCTGCTGAGGAGGAAGAAGTGTTCCTAAGGGTACCTTACTCCTCCCTGGAATGCATCAGTCTTTCAGCAAGTGGGTTGGAGATCATGGAGGAGCAGCATGCACGCATGGAGACCGTGCTCCTTCCCCGCGTCCCCAGCTCGCGGGGACCTGCCAGGCTGTGGCAGGGATGTGAGCCTGGTGACTCAAGACTTTGGCACTTGCCTCTTGCACAGATGAAGACTGACTGCGCAGTGCCGCAGAGCCGTGCTGGGGCTGACAGATAAGACGTGCTTGGAAGGGAGACCTCGAAAAAGGTGGAAGACAGCAGGGTTGGTAGCCTGTCTCTTGCGAGGAAAGGTTTGCCAGCCCTGATATGTCTGCAGCCTTCCCTTCCACCGAGGTAGCTGTGCCAGGAGAGCTCTTGCAACCCTCTGACCCGCTGCCTGTTTTGTTTGGCCTTTTGCAGATTATGTCCTTGGGGGGTTTTTGTGAGAGCAGAGATGTTCTTTTGGGACAGGGCAAATCCTGCTGCTGACTGATGTCTCTGGACAGCCAGATAGATCGTGCTGCCCATCAACTCTATTACCAAACCACCAGTAAACTCAGAGACTCTTAGCTTTCTACAGTCCTCCGCAGACAGGAGACTTGCACACACGTGTTTACCGGCTGGGTTAAAAAAAGCACCACAGCTCATCGGTTTAACTCGTGGCCTACTGGAAGTCTATGGAAATGTTTGGTGCTGGTGCCTGCTGCTCTTTTGTCTTCTCTTTTCTGCGTAAGTGCTAGGAAAGGAGCTGAGATGCGTTGCCTCTTCAAGAGAAGAGGATGGAGGCAGTGTTCAGCTTGGCCTTGCAGCTCTAATTGTTGCTGTTAATGACAAGTTAAAGCAAATACTGCTAGGAACCTTTTCATTAGAACAAACGCGTCAGAATTTATCGCTGTTACCAAATGCCTTAAAACATGTCTGGAGGAGGAGCGGGAAGGGCAGCTTCCAAATGGAAGTGTTGGCATGTCGCTAACCCAGCTGCGTGCTGCGGGGCTGGGAGCATTGCAGGGGGCTGTGCCACCACTTTGAGATGATGTTCTGTATTGCAGCCCTGGTGGTTGGATCTGAATAGCTTTGAGCAATTCATGAAACACCGTGACTGCGTGTCTGTGCTGTGTATAAGCTCTCCCCAGGGGGAGAAGGCTGTGTTTGAATGTCTTGTTTTGATATGGCATCGCTGCTGGTTTTTAGCATGCACAGAACCACAGTCTGGGATCTGCCTTTGTATGACGATCAAGAGAGATGAACCAACCTCTTATGTGAGCTTCAGAAAAATAGGCCTGCCTTTTCCTCGCCTGTTTTTGTGTGTGTATACGTGGGAAGGGATTGCTGTTATTTTTATTTACTACCCCTGGTTAAGCACCAGTCAAAGATCTGGTTCTTTTTTGTATGCCTCATCCTAATTACAGCATGGGCACGTTTGTTTTCTCTGAGAGGCTAAGCTCTAAAGCAATTTTCATCTGTGCCTTTGTTTTCATCACCCTGCAATGTGAGAGATCTGAGCAGCTGTCTTGGGTGCTTTGCTCAAAGTGGAGAACAAGCCCTAGTGAGAAGGGCAACTGGAAAGAGAGATTAATTAACCTGGCCTCGGTTGGCCTTGCGAACAGGGGGAGAAATCTCTCTCAAACTGCTTGTTGCTTATTTAGCTTGTAAAAAGCCGCTTGATCTCACACTCAGTCTTAATCCAATCCACCTTCCCGCAAAGCTAATTGCCAGTAATTTGCTTGCACATCTCTAGTGTCCTTCTCTTCCTGGCTGGCTTTACCAGCTGCGAACCAAGGCGATGGAGAAGTACACTTTTCCTTTCTTTGGCTACACAACAGACAGTACAAGTCTGTTGGTTAAGTCCATTTATCTTGATAATCCCAGGAAGATACTTGTCTAAAACTGGGGAGAGGAACACAGAGCAGAGGTGGTCGTGGAGAATGTCTCTCCTGCTCCCAACATATTTACAGCGTGATCTAATTAAATGAAGGCTGGGTAGCTCAGATCCATTGATTTTCATCAGTGGCAACCTTGCTATGTTATCAGAAGTGAGTAATCCCTTCTCTGTAAAGCAGACATTGATAGATCAATAGGAGAGAACATGCTGTACCTCCTGGCAGCTCCATCAACCTTGGAGGGAGAACTATCAAGGACACCAGCATTCCTGTTCCCCTACTTCCAAAGCTTCATTGCTTCCTTCCCTGCATGTGCTGCAATCATATCTTCTCTACCCTTGGTACAAGCTGCTCATCGGTTCCTGGACTGAGACTCCTGTCTTCCCTAGAAGAAGTTCTGGTATTTCCCTCCTACCCCATGGGACGATCTGCCATTAAAGTAAACTCCCTCTTGGTTTGTCTGTGCTAATTACTGTGTTAGATCCATTATTCCTAAGGGCACAGCATGGGAGAGTGCCTTCTAGCTTAAACTTAGGCAGGCTTTAGAAGGCAGGTGTTTGGTTTTTTGGAGAAGACCCATGGATAAAAGGAGGGAGAGAAGTTAGCCATGATGGGCCAAAGGTTTGCGACTGTGTTGCACCTGCTGCAGCATTGAGCTTCTGTTGTTTGAGACACTGGGTGGACCTGGACCCAGAGGTCTTACCAATGACAAGACTGGTAAGGGTGAAAGGCATGGATGTTGTGCATGGTTTGAGCATATTCCGGCTTCCTCCGGGCAAACGGGACTCTGAAGGTGAGACTGAGACTGAAGGCTTGTAGGACAGGGAATTGAGATGGATCGTTGATTTTGATTTTTAGTAAACAAACTTAAAGAGCAGGTTTTTCTCTAAAGATGGTAGTCAGCAGAAGCTTTTATGCCGTTAAGCGCTAGGTACACAACTCAGCTGCAGCAATGCGCAGTCAAAGCTGGAAGCAGAAGGCACTTGGGACAGAAAGGAAAGGCGTTGGGGTGAGAAGAATTAAAAACTATCAAGGCTGTTACAACCCCTTTTGAGCTCTGCTGTTGAGACTTCTGATAACATATTTGTTTTTGAAGATTTCACGCAATGCTGCTCCTGGCTGGGGAGTGAGAAGATGCTATGCTTGCTGCAAATTGTCTTGATAGAAAATAGTGGTACTTTGGCCATTAGCTGCATGAGCAACCACTTTGTTCTGCTCTCTAATCGCTTTGCCTATACATAATTTGGTGCCTAACACACCACTACAAATACTGTGATTATTCTTAACAGTCATATACAGTACATATAATTTGAGGGTGAATGTGGGAGCTGTCAGAAGGAAATGTCTAGCCTGTGAATAGCTGAAGGTCATGTCACTACAATGGTAACTCTTCCTCACGTTGGCAGTTAGGTATGTAAAAGCAAATCCTCTGTGCCGGGAGGTCTTGATCTGTGTGGGACAAACAGGCAGGCAGGAAAAGGGAGAGCATGTGTGGCAGGAGCCCACGGGATGCGAGCGTCCGCTTCCATCAATGTTTGTTTTGGAGAAGCACGGAGCCCAGTTTTGTCCTAGGAAATTTCAGCTGTGGCTGACCTTGATCAGTTCCTGCAAGCGTGACGTCAGGACAGCTCTGCCCTCCTGCCCGGTTTGGTGATGGCTGGTGTTTCCCTGGCAGAGCACCGTCCCATCTTGCTTCTGCCGTATGAGAGCGTGTCATGAGCACGGGAAGCTGAAGCTTTCCCTCTGCTACGGGAGCAGAGGAGCAGTCGTTTGAGGCTCACCTGGAATTAAAACATGACAAATAATCAGCATTGCCTCACCTTGAGTTTACAGGAGACTGCATGTGTCTCATCTTCTGCGTGGTGATGGCGCTTGCTGCCCCTATTCCACAACCTAGATTTGTTTTCTACCTATATTCCTCCTTCTGTTCTTGGGGCACATTAATAAAATGCTGCAATCCAGGCGGTAAAGTCATAGGAAGCGTCAAAAACCCTACAACAAATAGCTCATGAGTGGTTCTTCTCTTGCACATCTTATCTTCCTGAATTAGACACAGAGAGACAATCAAAGTCACTGCCACGCTTATTGTAAAATCTTTACAGCGCGTCTCTGCGGAAGTTACAGGAGGAGTGTTGAGTTGTTCCCTGGCTAAGTGAAATTTTTTTCCTCTGCTTTAAAGCTTGCCAGCTGGGACCCTGCAGCCGGTAGGACTCGCTGGGATCCGTATTCCCCAAGCAGGGGGAGTGCTGGCCACGCTCGTGTTACCATACACAGCTTCTGCCTCTGAGAAACTTGAGAGAGCCCAAATGTTACCGGTAAGCCTACCAATGCTCGGAATGAAAAAATCCAACCTTTTGCCTTGACTTAGTCATCACTGAAAAAATGAAGCTTGGGGAATGTACTTGGTACTGTGGCACCTGGGGAGCTGGAGGACTTCCTGCGAGATGGGTGGGAGAAGAGGCTCCCCCTGGGACCGAGTTCTCGGTGTTTCTGTGCAGCAGTCTCTGAAGGTTCTGTTCAAAAAATACCCCAAAAAGTTCCTGGGTGTCCTGTTCCCTGCCCAGGGCTCCAGCCTGGACTCGGCACCTCGCTGTGAGGCATCCCTATGGGGTGGAAGGAGGCGAAGGGAAAACAAAACACTCTGTGTGTGTGCACAGAGCTTGACTGAACCTTCAAAACGTTTCCCATGACATGTATGGAGCTGCGATGAGGAAGGAAGACCCCCACACACACAGATACCCTCTCGCCACCCTCTGGCTGTCCCTCGCTCCCACGCGTGCTTCCCAGGCAAGGTCTGAGGTCGTGTGCGCTGCGTTGGCTCCCCATGGACCCCTCTGGCTCCTCCTGGCCCTCTTGGCTGGCGCAGGGTGGGATACCTGGTAAAATAGTGCTCCTTGAGCATCAGGTGTGCCCGGCGAAGGTGAGATAAAGGAAGGGTGGATGTGGAGAGTGAGTAATTGGAGGCCAAGAGGCAAAAGTGTCTGACAGAACAGGATTGATTTGAAGCTTTTCACTGGAACACTTGCAAAAAAAAAAAAAAAATAAAAAAAAAAATCAATGCTTATTCCCTGGACTCAAGAGTGTGTTTACTGTATTCAGCAGCTAGCATTAAAAGTGAATTCCAGCAATTGCAATTACAGCTTTCTCCTTCATTGCCATCCCCCCCTCTCCCTCCCCCATTCCCCACTCCCCCTCTGTTGCCGGCTGGCTTTCGTCATGTTTTGGAGCCTAAGGCAAAGCTAATGCAGTCAAACTGAAAGCGGTTTTCTAAATTGTAAAGCCCACCTTCCCCCTTCCCTTCCTTTCCCTCGGGATCTTCTTTTCCTGAGCACCGTCAAACTCGATTCAGCTCCGAGCCACGGCGGTGCCTGGCCGAGGAGATTGCGAGGCGCTGAGCCTGGCTGGAGCACGGCTCAGGAGCGAGGCAGCGGGCCAAGGCATGTTAGTCCTAATGCTCTCTGATAAGACCATTTGATTTCCTACTGCCTGACGGCACAAGTTTTAAACGTGGAGTTTCGGGGATGGGGTTGTGGGGGAGGCAACGCCATGGTGATGGGGGAACTGGGAGGAAGGTGCCTGTGCGGTGTCGGGGAGGGCATGTAGTCCGCCAGGCTGTGGAGCGGGTACCGCACCTATCCTGCACCAACCTGGGCTTCCCAAGCTCCATCGCATCCAACCCTTCTGCTGGGAGCTGCGCAGGGTGCCCTGTGCTCCCCCATAAACCCTTCTGACTGGTCCCAGTAGAGGGCACTGGTGGCTGCACTCCGATCCTCTTCGTTAACCTTTAATTAACGCGCAGGTTGCACTGGTCCCAGTTCTGGACAGAGTGTGGAGGAAGGGGGTGTCCTGCCTGCCGCAGCCAGGCTGTGGCTAAAGCGTGGGGTGCTGGGGTCACTGCTGGGGTCCCCAGGACCAGCTGCGTAACGAGGGTGACTCTGGGAGTCGTCCTGAGCGAGACAAAGAAGGGTTTGGTGTTTTTTTTCCTTTTTATGGTTTCCTCTTTTTTTCATTTTCTCCTTTGCGGTGTGGGTTGCGGCTGCAGGGGAGGGAGCCGGAGCCTCCCCTGCCCTGCGTGTTATAACGAAGCGGTCGCGGAGGCGGCTGTGATGCGCGGCGCTCGCGTCAGGGTTCGGTGGGGTGTGAAGTGGGAAGAGCCCAGCCTGAGCTGGGCACGAAATGCCCTTACTGTTGCTTGTAAACTGAGTGGTTTTGATCTGGAAGTTGCCGGTGGGGAAAATAAAATATGGGAAATCAAGAATTCATTGTTCCTGCTCTGCTTTCCTGACTGTAATGGTTTTTGGTTTGGTGGGGTGTTTTTTTTTTTTTTTTTTTTTTTTTCTTCTCCTTCTCCTCCTTTTAAATTGGAAAGGAGGAGCTGCCTGAAGAATAACAGCTGGCCCAGCCAGGGACGGGTTCAGGGCATGTTATACCTCACTTGTAACTTGAAAAGTTACATAGGAAGAAGCTCTGAGTGAAAAAAGGGGAGACTTTAGTAAAAAGCTCGAGTGTGCTTCTGTGGCAGCCA